>JBBPBX010000532.1:10002-75132 GCA_038048925.1 Garcialebias charrua
TAGCCAAGACAGAGATGACGCCAACTTTATAATGCCTAAATTGAGTCTCATCAACAGCTGGGTCCCATGAGAAACATCCGTCATGTTATGAAACACTGTCCCTCTAACACAATCTATTCTGTGGTGTTGCATTATGGCAAAGCTGAGAATTTGAACGTCACAAGCATTAAATATCCCTCTTTGGCAGAGGACTTGTTGGGATGTGGTCGCGAGCTGACAATTAAATTGTCCGCTCAGAATACACTCTGGAAGCAAGAGATTTATGAGGAGTCATTTTGCGAGAGATGATCATCTTAAATATGTTAACTGGATTTTTACGGCATCGTAGATCACACCGCTCTGTTCAGCTGTCCTCAGGAGACTGAAAACTGTCCCCAGTAGTTGCAGAACTCATTTACAGACAATTAAAGAAGCTCTAAACAATCCAACCTGCTTCCACTGAATGATGGTTTCAAAAACCTCATCACCAAATAAGTGACATTTTTGCAAGATTCTGGCACGAGAGGCTAAGACCTGACGTCTAAAGCCAGTTGAGCTGCATAGTTCACACTAACTAACTTTTACCAGTAAAGAAAACCTAAAGCCTTGTTCACGCTGAACGATCAGCCGGGAAAACGTTTAAAAACTAAGAACTTTGATGGTTTTTGCAGGGTCTTAGTAAGTTCTTCAGGTGCATAGTAAGAAGGCAGCGGGTTCATCCTTAACACAAGTGTGACTGGTCTGCAATGGTTTTGAGCATAATGGTGATCTTTATAATCCCTAATTTTCACCAGTCTGATATATCAACATGGAGAATGCTCGTGTTCTGACAGTAAAGGCCCCCACATACAAAGTACTTGGGTGTCCTTCACTCCGCGGAGGTACTCAACGCGGACACGAAGCGGACGTCCGTCGGCCATGTCCACGCAAAGATACATTTTTATGACCGCATACTCGGTGTCGCACAATAAACTGTCCGGCGAGAAACGGTGTTCACATCGAACTGTTTTGCATGCGTCACCAACCGCCCTCAGATAACAGCTTTCAGAGAGCAAGAAATTCATGGGAGGAAACCGCTCAGACCCTGGGTGTAAGGACAAGGCTCTTTGTTGAGCTAAATGGAAGTACCTCAGGGATAGATTTGATAAGGCAAGAAAGAAAATGGGAGGAAAAAGGGGGGATAGGGCAAAGGGAGGTGTCCCATTTTTCTATGCTGTCTTGATTGGACACCTTTGTAAAATGCCGGGAGACAGAGACAATCTACGCTAGAGTCTGAAGCCTCAACCGTATGCGGACAGTATGCACAGAGTCCGTGTGGCTCATGGAGTACACACAGTACGCCCGAGTATCTGGGGCCTTTAAGGTGAGCTCACCAAAGTTCTTAGAATCCACTTTGAAATGCAACAAAGTTAAGTCAAGTCACCTGGACGGTTTCTTTTTTACTTTGTACGTGAGGATGTTTCGTCCTCCATCTAAAGGACTTCGTCAGTCCAAGGAGCCACAACAAACTCAGTCCCACAAGCAGCAAACTCACATAGTGGACCAACTAGTTTGATGTTGATAAGATGGTTTCTGGGGTCCGCCCTCTACCACATCAACTCCTCTGAGGCAGCCAAAGTGGTGGGACTGAGTTTGTTGCGGCTCCTCAGACTGATGAAGTCCTTTGGATGAAGGACAAAATGTCTCAACAACAAAAAATATGAAACTGTCCAGATTGACCTGACATAACTTTGTTGGATTTTTTTAACCTGGATTATTGAGCATGAACTTTGACACTTTGTAATGTGTTTAAAATAAATGACAAGGCAGGAAAAGATCCAGAAATGTTTCAAGTTGTTTCTAATTTATTATTATTACTATTATTATTATCATTATTACTGTTTTTAATAGATAGGATGGCGATACGTGAAGAACAGCCACAATACCCCGGCGGTAGAGTTGTGCTAGCATGGCAATGCTGTGTCCTGGCTCAGTCCAGAGAGGGGCACCAGGACAGGCATCGTGAGGGTGCAGGAGTATCTCAGACACGATTTGTTGAGTTCATCAGCGTCCTGATTTCTTTTAAGGACGTTTTCCAACTTTGCTGAGATCCAGCCTCATTCCAACAGGCCATGTCGGTCGTGTCGAGCACGCCAGTGTCATCAACTGGTGTGAGGAGGGCCTTGGAATAGTTGTAAACATTAAACTTGTTTTTACATGGCAATGGATCCTTTTTGATCTGTAATAATCTCACACTGTGAGCTTGATGATTAGATAATATTTATTACAGGCCCTCGGGGTGTGCTTCCCTTTCAGTCTCTCTCGTGTCTATAAAACCTTCTAGCCTTGACTCAACTGTAGCTCCCCCAACCTGACTGCATATGTGCCTTTAATGTGCGCCTTTAAAGCGCCTTCAGTGTGTATGTGTGTGTGTGTGTGGGTGTGTTCATTCAGCATATGTGTGTAGCAGTAAAGGGACTGGCTCTGAAACCTCGGTTAACCAGACTATAATTTGGAGGCCCAGTGAAGAGTCCCAGCAGCCTCGCACTGTTTGTTTACCAGTGAGACAGACTCCACTGTTTCTGCTGCTTCTGCACGGTCCAAAGAGAAGTGTCCAGTACTTGTTTCTGTCTCGCTGAGTACAAGTATAAAAAAAAAAAGTAAAGAATGTTTGACTGTAAATCTGAGTGCAGGAAGAATTAATAAAAGGCGACTGTTGAATAGGGGAAGATAAACCTGTCTGCGACCCAAAGAGCTTCCTAGATACAAATTTACGGAATAAACACCATATTTTCTGGCGTATGAGTCTCAATTTTTTGCATAGATTTGTCAGATACACTGAAGCGGCTTATATACTTTTGTTTCCTTATTCATAACACAATTTTTGACTGATGCTTTAAATTTCTAAGAACTGCAACAGCAAGTCCTCTCATGTGCACTCGCTTCACTCAGCTGGTGCAGGTGGACGAACGCTGGAGAGCTAGCAGATCCGGCTGTGATGGATGGATAGATGGATGGATGGATGGATGGATAGCACCGCGCTGCCCAGGTGAAACAAAGCTGTTTTGACCTTTAAATAAACATGATGGGTCAGCAATGATGCATGATAAATCAATCAAGTTTATTTGTACAGCACATTTCAGCAACAAGGCAGTTCAACGTGCTTTACATCATTAAAACACAATATTAAAAGTCATAAATGTGACATATATGTCGAAGCGACTTATGTATTTTTTTCCCCCTTCATGATGCTTTTTTTGGACGGATGCGACTTATACTCGGGAAAATACGGTACATTTATTATCTGCTGCCTAAAGGAGATAAGGATTGTTTGTGTATGTATATGTTTGTTAGCAAAATATCTTAAAAACAGTTGAAGGAATTTCAATTAAACTTTTAATTGGACTTTCGGAGTCAAAAACAGCAGCCAAATCTAAAGGACCGTCTGAGCGCTAACAGATTGTGTGCAGTCTCATTTGGTACGATTATATTTTCCAGGTTTAACTAAAATAAATAACCATAACTGTGTCGTTTATTAATATAAAATGGTTTCGGTCTAGAAACCTGGCATGAACGGCATGTGCCTGCTTTTGAGAAATGCTTGGTCTTAAATTCTTTGTTTTTTAGGAATCCCTGCTAAAGAACTCTAACAGGTTTTTGTTATATATTTTACAGAGAGAGCAAATCAAGGTTGTCATATTCACAAACCACCTTTTCTTACTCTGAATTTGTAGCTTTCTCATAAATTTTAAAACAAAATTGAGGACAAAAAAAAACAACCTTTGCAATAAAAAAAAGTGTTTGTCAGCAAAACTATTTTTGTTTGACTCTAATTCTCCTGAGACTGCTCACTTTTTAAAATCCCGATGGCACCCCCCTCCACCCACCAATAATCCGCCTCCCAAGCAGGAATAAAAAGAAAACAATGCAATTCAAGAGACCGGCGCTCGCAGCCTTTCATTTAGCTGTAACTTTGAATCATCTTTGCTCTGTGTGAGCCGTTTCCTTTCACACGCAAACACACAGAATTGTTAAAGCATCCCAAAATCCCATCACGAAAGAGGAAGAAAGACGGGGGGAAGAGAGGCGCTTTCAAAATATCTCCCTAATAAAATATTCCTGCTCCTCTGGGACCCTCCGTTGCTCGTTCAGCATTAGGAGCGAAGTGGAAAAGGCCTGTTAATGGTCTCTGTCCAATGAGGAGAGAGGTGGGGGAGACCTATTTTCTTTGGGGTGAAACTCAAAATAAAATGAACAGAGGAGCAGATGAAGAAAACTTTAAACGGTGACATAAAACAACTACCGGTACAGACTGTCTGTGTGAGTGACAGAGGATTCAGCTCGGTGAATCCAGGGATGGGATCAGAACGTCTCACGCACACTTTGATCAGCCAGGGCTGCTTGTTGCAGCAGCGTGAATGAAGTGAGTGTAAACTGGAACAGCTCATGGATCAACGGGGGGGAAAAAGACGAAATAACTTTTGAAAAGACGACAGCGCCAGTCAGAGAAAAGTGCTTTCAAACATCCGGAAATGTAACACCGGGAGGATTTTTTTAAAATTTGTTGCAGTTTTGTAACATTGCTGTTCAAGCACAAAATGTTTGAAACTTGCCCCACTCCCCAAAAGCAGGAGTCGTGGAAACTAAAGCAAAGTTGCGACAAAGAAAATAAAGTGTGAACACCCCTTTTTTATATAAAACAGGGTGGTACAACAACTCAAGAAGGACAAGCTCCACTTTAGTTTTGGCGAGTTCGTCAGTCCAGTCAAAAATGAAGTCTAATTTTCCAAACTGAAGCTGTTTAAATAACAATCTACAGCAGGTAAGATATACAATATACATTTTTCCTATGAATCCTTTCACAGAATCTGACTATATCCAGGTGTGCAGTGGAGAGCATCCTGTGCTCCAGCATCAATGTGTGGCATGGAGGCTGCACAGCTGCAGAAAGAAAACCTCTGCAGAGAGTGGTGAAGGCTACACAGAAGATGTTGGAGTCAGTCTCCCCACTATCACAGACATCTACACCTCCAGATGCAGGAAGAGGACCACCTGCATCATGAAAGACCCCACTCACCCTGCACGCACACTTTTCTAACCAGGAAAATCACTGTAATGCCACTTTAATTGGCAATTTGACACTTTATCTATGCTGCTGATCTTTTGCCTTTCAGCTGCTGTATTCATACCCATCTCACTACAGACTCATGTTCAGGCTGCTGTTTAATACACTGTATTATATTACATTATTATTGTTTAGCGTATATCTTAGATCAGGGATCACCAACCTTTTTGAAACTGAGAGCTACTTCGTGGATACGGAGTCATACAAAGGGCACCAGTTTGATAAACTCTTCGGAAATAACAAAGCGTAAATATAATTTTTTTTATAATAAACATATTTTTAAGAACATATTTTTAAGATAGACATTTAAAATATATATAAATACAAAAAAAGAACAACAACTGAATAAAATAAAATTTTAAATGCAGCTTAGTAGTGAGTTGTGCTATTTTTAGAACAGGTCCGGGGGCACCTCAAATGGTCCTTGGGGGCACCCGGGTGCCCGCGGGCACCACGTTGGTGACCCCTGTCTTAGATCCTTGTACAGTAGTCCCTCACTACTTTGTGATTCGTTTATCGCGGACTCTCTCGTCTTCTTCTTTCGGCTTTTCCCTCGTCAGGTGTCTCCACAGCGAGTCATCCTCCTCCATCTCACTCTGTCCTCACTCCAAATACCTCCATGTCCTCTCTAACTGCATCCATATATCTTCTCTTTGTCTTTTTCCTGGAAGCTGCATTTCTAATATCCTTCTACCAATATACCCACTGTCCCTCATCTGGACATGTCCAAACCATCTCAGTCTGTCCTCCCTAACTTTATCTCCCAGTTGTTCAACATGTGCTGTACCTCTGATGATCTCATTCCTGATCTTATCCATCCTTGTCACTCGTAAGGAGAACCTCAACATCTTCATTTCTGCCACTTCCAGTTCTTTATCGTGGACGTTTTATTTAAAATGAATTAATCAAAATTATTTTGCACCTGCTGCACCTGTGTGCAGCCCACAGCTGCAGTAAAGCTTCCTCCTGCAGTATGTCATATAAATGGGCGTGGCCGAGAGCGCAGGCAGATGGCAGAGAGCAGCCGGAGCCCGAGAGCTGATTTCATGACATTCTGTGCTCTTTTAGAGCGTTTAGAGTTTAGAAACATTGTTTAGAATATTATAAGAGTGTGGCAAGAATAAATAAACTACTACTACTTGTGCCACTATTCCTACTTTGCGTTTTTTTCACTTATTGCGGGTCTTCAGGGCACGGATCCCCCACAAATTAACGAGGGACTACTGTATACTGTTTCTTTGCATACTCTATATTTTTGTTATTTTTAGGTGTAACTGGAACCTTGGGTACACAATTTAGTTACACCTCATGTACCACATGGGACGTGAATGACAATAAAGAACCTTGAACTTACAGTTTAATAGATCTAAACCAGGGGTCACCAACCTTTTTGAAACTGAGAGCTACTTCGTGGGTACGGAGTCAAAGGGCACCGGTTTGATAAACTCTTCGGAAATAAAGCGTAAATTGAAAAAAATGTATAATGAACATATTTTTAAAGAACATATTTTCAAGATAAACGTTTAGAATATATATATATATAAATACAAAAAAAGAATAACTGAATAAAATGAAATTTTAAATTTAGCTTAGTAGTGAGTTTTGCTATTTTTAGAACAGGTCCGAGGGCACCTCAAATGGTCCTTGGGGGGCGACAGAGTGCCCGCGGGCACCGTGTTGGTGACCCCTGATCTAAACTATAAGGAGCTAATAATGCACCCATTAAGCATTTGACAGTTTGAGGCGCACTAAAGAAAAGTGACATGAAAACTGTTAATTTTCACAGTGTACATTGCCGTCGCGTTACTTTTCGTTAACTGTTTGAAAAGTCTTGTTCAAGGTCCCGTTCACACCATCGTGAAGTTTTAGCAAAACAAACTTTTTCTGCTGCGTTTGCACCGCCCATCCTTCTGCAAGCTGTGGTGAAAGATGCTTTCAGTACTCCACTATTGTGGGGGCATTATGATGCTGCGGTCTACAGTTATTTATTTAACAGATTTAATATTTTATTTAATGTGGCAAGGTTTTTCTTACTAAATGAACTGAACTTAGTTTTCACATGTGAACACAGGAGCATACTGAAACTGTGTCAGAATCACAGGAAAACAAACAAAACATGTTCATTTAGTCTCCTTCTCACGATTTTCCAGAAGCGAAGCTCGTCTTTTGTCCCAAATTCACACGAAAATGTTTTTTTTTATGAAAGAGGTTGTCAGACTTTGTCACCAATAAACTTTGCTCATGTGTAGGAAAGTTAATTAAGAAGAAACAATTTGCCTTTTAGTTTGAATAAGTCCAAGTTGGATGTCTAACACATTTTTTTTTATCCAAGAGGAGAAACATTAATAAAAGTTTTAGTCAAGACGAACTGAATCAATTCGTGACAACAAGGACATTATTCCTGCAGATGATGATAACAAGTGGAGATGAATTACAAAATAAATCAATTTTCATGCAGTTTAACAGTGATTTATTTTCGGTGACAGAGAAAAATACTCAGGTGTTGACCTCCATATTTAAAAGTTATAAAAGTTATACCACGCAATAAAAATTAATTAAAAAGCCAAACCACATCATATATACTTTAAAGGTCCACTGACATCATCTTACAAATTTGCATGAAATGATAGAAGATATATATATTTTATCATTCAACTATGTTCTTTTTTGCAAACAAAATGATAAATTAATGAAAACTCCTTTCAAAGTGAGATTAAAATTAAAAACAGCTTTTCTCTCTGAAAAACCAGACTACAAGCGAATGCAACATTTGTGACGTAGGAAGCAGGACCGTCAGTCTTCGTCTGCCATTAACGCATATTCATTCTCAGCCAGATCACCCTTTTTATTTTGTAAAACTTAAAAAATGCCGGTTCGGTGTGTCGCCTTTGGGTGTTCTAATATCATCAGTGAACAAGTGAGCCTTTTCACTTTCCCAAAAGATGTAAGACCTTCATCAAAAATGGAATAAATAAAGCTGCCTCCCCTCGGACTGAGCTCCCTGCTTCCTGAACAGGTAAGAGTCAAATACATACGGTGCAGACATAAATTAGAACCTGCTGTTTCTGCTCATCCAACTTCCTGCTTCCAAAACTGAAGACAAATAGCTCAAATCTTAACTTGGATTGATAATTTTGTTGTTTTATTTCTTGTTCGCCATGAATATTTATATGGGGTGTTCTATCTTCTCGCAACGTCACATATGTTGCATTCGCGTGTAGTCGGGTTTTTCCAAGAGAAGCACGTTTTTTAATTTTAAACTCAATTTGAAAGGAATTTTCATGAATTTATCATTTTGTTTGCAAAAACGATCATAGTGGAATGATACAAGATATATATCTTCTATCATTTTATGCAAATTTGTAAGATGATGTCAGTGGAGCTTTAATCTTGAAGGTCAAAAACAAGACTTTTCTATCTAAATATAATTTATCTTTACAGCTACCACAGGAAAGTCGCCTATAAAATTATTAAAACATCAGTATATATTTTTCTCTCCCTGCCTGTGTGTCTCCCCCCTCCCTCCCTCCTCCCCCTCTCTCTGGAGGCCACTTTACAAATGAGAGCTACCTTTTCTGGCTCCCTGTCTCTCCCCAGAGACTTGTCAATATCAGCTACACACACAAGTTCAAAGCTTTTAGCCCCACAACTAAACACACCTCCACACACTCCCCGGGCCCCCTTTTGTGTCTCTGGGGGCGTATTTCCTTTCGGTGTCTCTGAACACGTTTGGCGAAGTCTCCGTGCCGGCCTGTGTGCACGCCACAGGTGGTGCAGCGCCGCTCACTCTGATTATTGTGGTGGCCAAAGCATCACCGCCCCGTCACGTTTGTCATCAGCCTTTTTCCTGAAAGCGTGGGTGGGAGGGGAAGCATGGGGGGGGTAGTTTAATGGAAAGGGAAGAAGGTGGGCTGAAGAAGGGGGAGATGACAGTAAAAGGCCACCTACTGTACACGCTGCCATATGGGAGGTGGGTTTAATGGCGCGCTCCGGCACTTTGTTGTGTCGTAATCATTTATTCTCGTTCACGTGTGTCTCACATTAAATCTGTTCCTTCAGGCAGCTTCTAACCTCCACACACAGCTGGACTTGTGTGTGTGTGTCCAATATATAAAGGGCTGTGTGGGCGTGTAGCTCTGATGTTCAGGGGGATTTGATCTGTTGTGTTCACACCTCAGCACTGGGATGAAGAGGGGGGCCCCATGAGTGGGCAGGTAATTTGAGTAAATTAGGAGATGGGGCCCGTGTGCCATTAATGACACCCCATACCTTCTACTGCATGTCCACCTATTGTTCCCTCCCCTGCACGCACCTTTCTTTTCATGTCCCCCCCCGGTCCCATCTGTGCCTCCTGCTCAACACCCACCGTCAGGTGCTCAGTACATATGTGGAATGCACACACATAAACATGTAGTGCACGTGGGGGCGGCAGAAGGAAGGAGGTGGTGGTGGTGGTGGGATTGTTTCCAGGTGCCAGTTTGAGTGAGAGCATTAATCAAATGGACAGATCAATCTGTCATAGACACGTTCTCACACACACACACACACACTTTACAGTGATGTTCTTCCTCCACAACAAGGCCACGCAAACATATATGAATAAATATATACATTCTCACTACATATTGTCCAACATACGTGATGATTATTAGAGTTAAAGTCATTAATGCTAAAATCTGGAAACACAGTCATACTACTGTTTACATTTATTACTACTGTTTACATTTACTGTTTACATTTATTACTACTGTTTACATTTATTACTACTGTTTACATTTACTGTTTACATTTATTACTACTGTTTACATTTATTACTACTGTTTACATTTATTACCGGTACTACTGTTTACATTTACACTACTTTTTATATCTACACTACTGCTGATATATATACAGTATTGTTTTTTACTAGCCTTATTGCATATGCCACTATATATATATACCTCTATACCAATATCAACTACCTCTTACATATACATAAACTTCATATGCTGCTTTGTCACTTTTTTACAAATGTTAATGCCAGAACCTTCATTTCATTTTATAGATATACTTTTTATACTTTTATACTACTATGCAAAAACTCAGGACAGTATTACACTTTATTATTTCATTTTATGCTTATGTTTATTGAATGTTTCAGTGTTTTAGTGTTTAAATGTTTACTGTTGCACCGAAGGGACTGAGAGAAATGCTATTTCAATCCTGTGTATGTCCTGTACAAAGTGCAGTTTTGACAATAAAGTTGACTTTGACTTTGACATTGTAATAATTTCTTCCTGCAGCTTCACTGATGTTTTACCCATCGATCAAAGATCGCAGTTTGCTTCTTTAAAATATAAGTTTTGAGCTTTTAAAGTTTGGATCCGAGGAAAGTTTATGAAAATGAATCCTGCCTGTTGTAGAACTATCTAAACAACTGTATACTACAACGTGACTGATGTATGGTGTGAGCGAGGCCAAGACGAGAACAGATTGTCGCCGTCTCAAAACAACTTCAATCTGAATGCGCTATCTACAACATGTAAGATATTTATAGTTCATAACCGGTCAATAAAAACCCCTCTTCAAATATGCAAATTACCCTTACTTTTTCAATTAGTTTTTCAAAATTAACCCCAAATACATGTAGTGCAATTTATCTAAATTTATGTTATCACAACTGCTTCAAGGATAAACCTTTCTACTATTCACAGTATTTTCTAGTGTATAGGTCGCACCTGTGTGTAGGTCGTATTGTCCAATTATCACCAATAGATTTGAAAAATCCCTAGATAGGTCGCACTGGTGTATAGGTCGCACCTACGTATAGCTCTGCTGCAAATGTCTGCCACAGAGAGTCAGAGAGTCAGAGAGAGAGTCAGAGAGTCTTTATTGTCATTTGCACCGCATGTGGTACATGTGATGAAAACGAGATTATGTACACGGGGTCCCAGTTACATCCAACAACAAATGAAAGAGAAAAACAGTAATAACATCTAGAACTAACTAAGAAAAACATCAACTAGTAATACACTAAGCCTAATATAGTGGAAATAAACAGCAGCACGAACATGAGTTTGTATGAGCAGATGGTCACAGATGAACACAGATGAACACAGCAACAAGAAAACAGATCAGCATCAGCACAATGTGATATTTTGCAGTGTTTATTTTTATTTTAATTTATTCATGAGTCTAACAGCCTCAGGGTAGAAGCTGTTCCTCAGTCTAGTGGTTCTACATTTGATGCTCCTCAACCTCCGTCCTGAGGGGAGTGGGGCAAAGAGTGAGTGTGCTGGATGAGTGAGGTCTTTCATGATGCAGGTGGCTCTTTTCCTGCATCTGGAGGTGTAAATGTCTGTGATGGTGGGGAGACTGACTCCAACAGACTTCTGTGCAGCCTTCACCACTCTCTGTAGAGCTTTCCTCTCTTCAACTGTGCAGCCTCCATGCCACACGTTGATGCTGGAGCACAGGATGCTCTCCACTGCACACCTGTAGAACGAGGTGAGAACTGGGCTGCTCAGACCAGCTCGTCTCAGCCGTCTGAGGAAGTAGAGTCTCTGATGACCTTTCTTGATCAGGCTGGTGGTGTTGTTGCTCCAGCTGAGGTTATCATTCATGTGTACACCCAAGTATTTGTAGCTGGAGACCACTTCCACTGCAGACCCACCTATTTTCAGTGGGGCGTGGGTGTGTTTGTTCCTTCTGAAGTCCACAATCATCTCCTTTGTCTTCTTCACATTCATGTGAAGATTATTCTCTTTGCACCAGCTCTCCAGGTGTTCCACCTCCTGTCTGTAGCTGGACTCATCATTGTTTGTGATGCATCCCACCACCGCTGTATCATCTGCAAACTTAACAATATGACAGCCTGGAAGTGTGGCTGTACAATCATATGTGAGCAGAGTGAACAGAAGGGGGCTCAGCACACATCCCTGAGGAGAGCCAGTGCTGAGGGTTATGGTGGAGGAGGAGAAGTTGTGGATCTTCACAGGAGAGCACAGCAAGGCTTTTAAGAAGATTAACACTTAAAAACAATTATTTGTTTGATAAAAATTATAGCAAATATATGTCTGAGCTGAACTTTTCCTTAATAAATGAACGTAATTGTGAAATGAGCTGGATTTAAAAATTTGTTTCACCGAAAGTGATAACAAGCCATATATAGGTCGCACCTGAGTATAGGTCGCAGGCCTTGAAAAAACCATAAAAAGGTGCAACCTATACACTGGAAAATACGGTATTAGAAAAGTAAAAGAGTTTAAAATGTGATAGTCCGGTCCAAATCTGAGGAATAGCACATTCCTTTCCAGATTCAACTAAACAAGGTGAAAAACGTGCCCTTTGCTCTCCAGCGTGCAGGGGCAGAACAGGTACGGCCTTGTGCGGGTGCTGTGGCCCAGTTCTCCCTCACATCGTTACAAGCTAAAACCCAAACACGAGGCTCAACGCTCCATGTTTCCTCCGGACAGAAACACGAGAGCACGTCATTCAGCTGAAAAACGTGGTTTGAGATCAGCTCTGCCCAGAGCCATCTTCTAAATAACCAAAATCCAGCACGAATGAAGAGAAAAGGAAGGCCACGACACAGAAAGAGCGAGGTGAGCCGGGTCGTGTTTCGTTCAAACGAACAGGTCCAAGATGGACCACTTTGAGAGTGTTAGGTAGTTACTTCCTCTCTGAGGGCTTATATCGGATAAGGCTAATTCGCCCAGCATGATGCTGCTGCAGTGGACGAGAGGCTGCAGGATCTTGTTAAGTGTTAAAGCACAACCCTGCGTTATAAGCCTCCGTGGTTAAAGCGTTGGAGCTAAGTGACCTTGCAATAATAATAAAAAAAATCAAAGTGTAAGTTTGGAAAGCAGGTCTGCGGTCTAAATGTCCGTTTTGGTATAATTTTGAATTTACCCTTTTATTTCCATCATAAAAACTATTTAACTTGCCTTATTTGGTATCATCTTTTTCAGCACAACCTCAGCTTCATGATTCTACAGTCTTTGTTTCATTTTGACAAAATGCATTATCACGTTGGAGCAAAAATAACATAAAAAAATGAAATCCGTGTTAGTAAAATATTGATATGTTTACTATGAAATTCACAAAAATATTGAACGAATCAGTTTGACAGCCTAAAATGAAAATTTCATTGGTATATTTTAAGAACTTGTGTACAAACTTAGTAAAAAACGAATTAGTATACATATTTTTACATCATAAAGTGGGCAATTTCCCATGCGTTTTTTTTTACCACTATTTACACTATGTGTCAAAACAAGTATCTCTATCACAAATTCTCTGTTTTTTCCCCCCTTTAATTCTGACAAACAGACCAAAACCCAACTCCAAAACTCTGCACACACACTAATGCACACTAAATATAAAAAAAGAACACACATGAAGACATTTTAATGTAGTTTTTTTTTTAGAAAACTGATGTTTTCTAATTAATTTATAAAACAGGTTTAAAAGTTAAAATGTGAGCACTTACTTGGTTTAAAAGTTAAAATGTGAGCACTTACTTGGTTTAAAAGTTAAAATGTGAGCACTTACTTGGTTTAAAAGTTAAAATGTGAGCACTTACTTGGTTTAAAAAGTTAACCTATTAACACTTTGCAAAGGGTAAAAACTGACAGGAAAGTTTATTATAACGGAGTCATTGCTCTCGCAGGGGGGTGAACATTGAGATAAAACGTGAGCTGAAGCCCGCCGCCTCGTGAATATTTACACAGAAACCCTCCCGGTTGTTCTTACGACGCTCACGTTACAACAATTAACGTAATCTCTGTTGTTTCTTCTTGACAGAATCCAAGCCAGAAGCTGTCCATGCACCGATGTTTCAGATTTAAACGGGATAACAAAGTTCAACCGCTGCGTGGTCAGATTCCAAATTACACGCAGGGTGCAGTTTTCTCCTCCTTGAAGCCGTTTAGTTTTATTATTTTTTTTTCAACAGTTTTTATTGGCAGACTAAAATTAAGCTCAAACTTGTGTTGTCCTTAGCAACATTCGTTACGCTCAGAAATAGTGGAAATTACAGAAACTTCCCCACGAAACAGCGGGAGCGACTTGTGTCAGGCCGTTCAAATCACAGGTTATAGTGTTCCCCTGACACTCTCTCTCTCATTCAGGCCGTAATAACTGCCTGCAGCTTATTTTTGGCATGCACAATCAGCCCACGACTGGCTGCGTTACAGACAGCTTCATCCATCTTTGATTAAAGCCTGATCGCATTAACACTCAGCGCCGCTCTGATTACCCACAGGACTAATATGGACCAACAGCACCAGCACTAATGGCTGTTGTGACATTTGCAAACCCAATCTGCCGCGGCTCAGTCCATCATTACGACCCTGCTGGGATTAAATAACTCGTTTGCCTCCGAGGTACAATTCAGCGACGCTAAATAGAGTTCCTTTGAGGCCGGAGCGGAGCGAGGGATCCTCGCTGCACAGTAGCAGCCAGTGAAGAGCTCTGATTTTTTATTTTCCTCCCTCTGGCATTTTCAAATTACCTATTGATGAGTGGGCTTCACGTCCCTCCTGAGGGCGGGGGTGAAAGGAGAGGAGGGGAGGATGTCTGGTTCACTTTTAAGATGTCTCCAAGAAGCAAGCCTGTGGTTAGATCTAAAGGCAACACTTATGCAACAGAAGCTGCCTTTCTCAAATACATATACGGTTTCGCTGCAAATTGTCGGAGATTTTCTTTGTGGGGGGAAAAGTTTTCCGCCTGGAGTCTGTAGATATTTATCCGCATCGTCCTGCTTCGCGTCGTTGATTTGGTTCTGTCCGTTTCCTGTCGCTGCCTTCATTGAACCAGAATTGCTCCTGACTTAATTGTCTATATGTAATTAGGTTCGTAATAAATAAAAGGCACATTAAATGTTCCCCCGAGAGGCACGGTGGTTGAGTGGGTGCCACATATGTTGTGGATTATTCTGCCCTCTCCATCTGATCTGCCAGCATGATGAGGAGATATATAAAAAAAATGTATTTGAAGCGATTTAATGAAAAGTGGCTGACATGAATGCCAAGGCAATTTTTTTTAATGAGGTCCCTTTTCTCAATTAGAAATATTTGCCCGTTCCCTCGAGTCCAGTTCGGTTTATTGCTGGGAACGTCGAAGTGTTTGCGTGCTCAGCCCTAAATTGAAAACGTCCTTCATAAAACAACAAACGTAAATAAATGGCCAGATGCATGTTGGAGGGAACTAAACTGTGGAACTGGAAACAAAAAGTCAATTTCTAAAAAGGAATGACAAAATTATTATTATTATTATTTTTATTTTTTTACGGTGACCTCGAGAGTATCTATGAACATTGCTCATTGTTCTCGGTGTCTCCCCGCTCTGCAGAATGTCTACGTCATTATGTGCTTATCTGTGTGAGGTGTTTTTTTAATATTGTAATTTTTTTTCTCAGGCATGAAGAAAGATTTTATAGGAATTTTTTCGCCTCCATTTCCTAATGTGTCTAATTTCATTATACTTTGTGTCTGTCTAAGCCAGGGGTCTGCAAGCTTTACGATCAAAAGTGCCATTTTTACGTCTTCGTTCATGAAATTAAATGTGTCCAGAGCCACAACAACCTGGTACAACTGTGGTTATCAACTGGTGGCCCATGGGCCATTTTAAGTCTGTCGGAGAAGACTTTTGTGGCAGTAGGGGTGACATTTTAAAGCTAAAAATATCTAATGATTTTTAACATTTATTGACATTTTTACAATTTAAGACAAATTAAAATATCTGATTATTGTAAAGGGGGGGGTAGAGAATAGTTTTTAAAATACGTTTTAAAAACGTTTTTAAATACGTTTATTTTATTTATTTATTTTATAGTTATACTTTTTATACTTTTAGTATGCAAAAACTCAGGACAGTATTATATTCATTAAATGTTTAGTGTTTTAGTTTTAGAGTTGGTGTAAATGTTCATACTCTTATACCACTATGCAAAAACTCAGGACAGTGTTACATTTTTACTATTTTATGCTTATGTCTATTATTATACGTTTCAGTGTTTCAATGTTTAGATGGTTACTGTTGCACCGAGGGACTGAGAGAAACGCAATTTCGGTCCTGTGTATGTCCTGTACATATTGCAGTTCTGACAATAAAGTTGACTTTGACTTAAATATACAAACAACTATGCAGACCTATGTATTTTTTAATAGTCGAAAATTAAGTCTAGAAATAAAGCAAAACAGTTAAAGTGAGTATTTGCAGAATAAATGACAAGAATACAGCTAAAACTACAATATTGTTGTTTTTATAGCAACAAATACAATTCAGTTTTGTGTTCGTCTTGGTCAAAGCTTAAGAGAGCTGCTACAGAGGGACCAAAGAGCCGCATGTGGCTCCAGAGCCACAGGTTGCAGACCCCTGGTCTAAGCAGATCTTACTTGTAAATGAGTCTTCGAGGCTCAATGTGACTTAAAGGTTGAGTTATTATTTTTGTCTAAAAGTTCATTTACATGACACTCATGATGTCTGACTCAAAGAAAAATGTTTTGCATGACAATTTTAATGTTTGGTCTGTTCTGACACAATGCACTCTACAGTCAAACAGCATCAGAAGCTGGAGGTCGTGCAGATTCACGCTGCTTCGTCAAGGAGACTTTTTGTGGCCGAACTGACATGATTTACAGCCCAGCTGTTCACGAGCCAGGGTCACTAAGATGTAGCACATTATCAGTCAACACTGAGCGAGGAGAGATCCCTCAAAGTGTAAATCTGCTCCTCTTCTCTGCCAGCTGCAGCGTGCTTTTCATTTCCTGCCGCACCGCTCCTCTTCTCTTGTCCTCCCGCGATCCCGCAACCCTCGAGACTCCCCGAGAGGTCAGGGGGTTAAAGCGTTAATAGGTGGTGGTGATTGTTAGGAGGTGCTCGCTCTCTCCGCAGCTTTCTGAGCGCAGCTCCTGTGCTGATGCAGGAGCCACTTCTTCCAATGTAAAACATCTTTCAAATGTTTGATTTGGACAAGAAGGATGTCGGGGAGTTTTTATTAAACGGAGCCCGTCTATTTCATGTGTCGCGCAAGGAAAAGAAAATGTTTGAGTTTGAAAAACCATCTGTTGAAACTAAAGCATCAATTACTTTGCAGCTTGATGGGGGCTGTGTAAAGAAGCTGTCACAATAGAAAAACAAAGCTGTCGGCCTTCAAAATCTTTAAGTAGTTCACATCATGGATCAGATTTATTTATTCATTAATATTTAGTCTATGTTTAAAAAAAAAAAAAAAAGAAAGAGGAAAGTATTTTATATTGAGCAAATAAAATTTCTACCAGTGCAAATCCCCAAAACCACCTCTCATGTTTCCAATTATTTATGGGAAACCTACAAATCAAAATAAACCGAAATGAATTGGCACAAGTCCGCCCTTTGCTCAACCTAAATTTACGTCAGCCGATTAAATGCACACTTGGCAGTGGCAGAAATCAAAACTGATTAATTAATGACAGCGGTGCGACCGAACAATTTTAGGAAGCGAATACAGATCTGTCTTGGCAAACGGATCCATACGTCGTCTGTTTTCACAACGGAGACACCAAACACACGCAGCCCACAGTGATCCCCACATCTTGAGTCAATGCTCGACTGTAAACGCTCGTCTGTTGATATCTGTCAACGAATATCGTCCCGATTTTGTTTGTGGTTCCGCAAAGACATGGCTTTCCAAATCTTAAGAGTACATTGCACATATGTGTCATCTTACTCATTTAGAAGTATTTATAAACATCACATATAGAATAAATACTGGAATCGTTAAGCGCAGATATTTTGTGTGATATCACCAAAAGCTTTGGTGATAGTTGGGTCTGTCTTCCACAAAAACTGCGTGGAGCTACCCCAGCTGATCCTCATCCGGACTCAAATCCTTCAGTCAGTTCAAGAGCTTTGTTCATTTTGCCCAAACTGTCCATAAGCAGTCCTTTCCATGACCCCAGGCACCCCTGACCCCGACCCCTGACACTGCAGCAACCAGCCAAGTGGTACTCACCCCAGAAGAAGTTCTGCTGACATGGTGTCACCGTGCTGAAAAGGCTGTTAGATGCCATGGCTGCTTCTGGTTCCAGCAAACCCAACTTTTGTTCCTCTGTGGTTTCTGTGACCCTTGACACGTCCTAAACCAAGAGCACGCAGCATGTCATGAAGAGGCAGAGAAAAAAAAAAAAAGGAAAAGCCATCCACAAGAAATGCTTTTACATATCAACTATTTCGATGACCACAAGTAACAACCAGGTTTGGTTTTATGGAGAAAAAAAAAATTGCAGAGGCAAATACAGTATCGCCTTTGCGGACACATCAGATGGTGTTGGAGTTGCTTGCTTGGCCAGTGTGGTTGGGACGTACTTACTCGCTTAGCGCCGTTCCTGTGACTGGTGCTGGCCTGTGACGATTAACCATTTACACTCCAGGTCGCCCTCAAACACCAACCCCGAGCCGCACGTCTGTGGTTCTGTGGTTGTTTGGAAGGCGAGCAGAGCCCTCACACAACCCAAAAGGCACCAGCTTTAAAACTCGTCTCTTTCCTGCCCTCCATGTGCCGTCACTGGAGACCCTGGGTCACATGCCCACCAACGTCATCACGGTACTGCAGCTGAGTGGGACAGCCTACCGTTGTGGCGTCCTTCCCTCTGCCTCTCCTCTGAGTTTTCTCTCTCCTCTGGCTCCCCTCCTTGTCCTCTTTGAGCGTGATTCGGCAGCGTTTCCAGGCTTTCTGTCTCTCTCTTGGGACTGGTGCTCTGACGCTCCCACGGGACAGGAAGCTTCAGGTGGGGGGCAGCTTGTTCAACCGCCCTTGCAAGTCCTTTTGGCATATGGGAACAGTGGTCTCCCTGCCCCACTCTGCCTTCACTTCTTCATCCCCCTCCCTCCTCTGCCTCTCTCTGAGTGCTGCTCCTTCCCTCAACTTCTTTAGTAGGTTGCTGCGTTGCTCCTGTCTGCTTTTGAGCGGGGAGAGCTGAGAGCTTGGTAAGACTTGAGGGTGTGAGTGAGGAGCAAATGGCTTGCTGGCTGGTGGCGTGAGGCTGGGTGTGTGCGACTCATCGAGTGTGTGTGTTTGTATAAGCACGAGTGGCAGAAAGCTCAGGGAAAGAAAAAGAAACCTGGATGTGAGTGAGGGGAACGCGGCGTTGGTGTGACACATGGCTTATTTTCATATTATTTAGACTCTCCTCAGCGCAGCATGTATTTCCTCTGTTATGCTGTGTCCAACTTTTCTGTGACACAAACAATAGTCATGCTGTTATGTCATGCTCTAATAGCCCTGTTTGTGCATGTGCCTGTACAAATCGTCTGGGCTTTTATTGGCGCTTACAGAAGCAACAACAGGGGTGATTCCCGTAAGAGGCCGTATATCACGGCCACCTGTCTTCAATGAGAATATCTCTTCACAGCCATGCTAACAATCAGAGACACACTATCACTAATGCAGACACCTTGCTCAAATGACGACCACCTAACCTAATGAAGCACGACGCAGGCAGGTTGTGGCAACTGATGACTTACACTCAAACAAATTCATGCTGCACACACGTCCACACACCTGGCCTTTTGATCGGTGATCACAGGTGTCTGTCAAGACAGCTCAAAAACGCAGACAATGAAGCAGAGGAATGTGTGGAATGAAGAGCTCCACGAAGATTCAAAATTGTTAAAGCATCTCATCTTCTCACCCACCTTCGGCCATGTGTGACTAAGCAGTAACGAGTAAAGTGCCCAAGGTTGCGTTAGTCGTGAGCTGCTTGCCAAACAAACATTTCAACCTTCTAATCAGTTACTGGTATAAATTTGTAATTTATGAGCTGTAAATGAAAGAGATTTGTTTTTATTCATAACAATGCTATCTAAACACAGTGAGTAAGTAAGTAGTATTGGTAAGTACCATGTGTTGTCATCATTGTATCGTACTTTTCGGCGTAAAAGTTGCTTCTGTGTATAAGCCGCTTTGTCCAATTATTGGGAATATTTTGAAAAAAATCCATAAATACGCCGCTTCGCCCTATAAGTCGCATCTATTATGCGTCACCGCTACGCGACGCGTCAGCGCCTCATTTGCCCTGCTGAAAATGGCGGCCACAGAAGCGAGCCAGCACGGAAGGACTTTACAAGATTAACACGGTAAAAACAATTATTTCTTTGCTGAGAAAAAATATATTTCTTAGCTGACATTATAGCACAAGGGTTCCTGAGCTTAACCGTTCACTCTGTAAGCCTAAAAAATATCCGTCGAGTGGTTTATGACTATTTATAACAATATAAACGGAAATAAAACCGAAGCTAAGGAGACGATTCCGTCTCTAAAAACACGAATTTAAAAAATCAATTTTTATCTCAAATATCTTATACAGGGCAACAGTTTGTACATTAAACCCCATATAATTACACTCTGTAAGCAGAAAAAAGATCCGCCGAGTCATTTATGAGCTATATATCTAACTAGTAGGTACAGTATCTGTTTACGGTAGCTAACCGCTAATAAAATATTTTTTTTTTTTATCTCAAACATCTCATAAAGCTAGTCAGTTGTAAATGACCACCAAATAATTACACTCTGTAAGTTTCAAGAAAATCCGCTGTGTGGTTTATGAGTTATCTTGCTAAAAAAACACAGCTAACAACACAGCTAGTAGTTACCTCCAGAGCAGGAGGTCGGGCAACGACAGAGTCAGTCCAACCAGAGGAGGCTTTTTTCGGACACATGAGCTAGAAACGGTTGGTGTACTCTCTGGAAGTGTCTCCCAAGCGGACAAAAGTGGTACTGCACCATTTTATTGCCAAAATGAAAAACGGCGATAACAGAGCCAAAAATGGGTCTAAAAATATGGGAAAAAATCCATAAATATGACGCTTTGGCGTATAAGCCACAGGACATGCAAATTAGTAAAAAAAAAACAACAGCGACTTATACACCGAAAAGTACGGTACAAAGTATGTTCCCATACAATGATAAAATTAGTTTGTTGCAATAGAACCCTCACACCTGAGATACACTCAGGTGTGTGAGTACTGCCTTCTGCAGCTCCCGGATCCAAGATGGCTGCCAACCAACTACACCTGCAGGTCATCCCACTAACGAGGATCCACATCTACTTAAGGCTGCAGTCGAGCTCTACGCTCCGCTGGAGCATTGCCCATGCTACATGGTAGTTGTGCTTCTAGCCTTTGGTGATCTGTGTGAACCTGACTAATATACGGTATATCTCTTTTTGCTTCAGTTTACCTGTGTTCCCTCGAGTGCCTCAGCGTCCTATCTTTCCTGGACTCCAGTGTCTACTTGTGCTCCCTACCCACCAACCACTTGCCTACTCTCTTTGTGCCCCACATTCTGGAACCTTCTTGGACTGACCTCCCAAGATGGATCAAGCCTCGAAACCTATAAGACAAAAAAAGAAAAAAATTCAAAGATTATCCTCCAACCTAAACACCTACCGGTACCTGACCCATCTATGTGCTCCCCAGGATTCCAGAGGATCCTCCAGTGTCTCTTTCCACTGTAAATAGTAAACACCATTAAACTTTTACTTCTTTACTCATTCTTTATCTCGTACTATTTGGGTTCCTTGAGAATACGACAAGGTGGAGCAGTGGGCAGCTATGTAAGCACCCCGGGAGCAATTAGGGATTAGGTGTCTTGCTCAAGGACACCACGACATGTGAGCATGGCGGGGAGTCAAACCGCAACTTTCTTGTCCCAAGTCGTCTGCTTCATCTTGTCCCCCTAACGTCCCAGTAGAGCAAAGGGTAAGAGTAAACATGAAGATATTGTGCAATCCACAAGCTGTTCAAATAAAAACAAAAAATAGTAATTGTCATCATAAATACATGGCACATGTACAGTATTGTACATAAATTTAATTTAATTGATTTGGACTTATTTGTTTGACTTGTATGGTGCCCTTAGTTGAGTGTTGTGGTGAATTGCTGCTATCTCATAAAAATAAAAAAACTGAACTGTATTGATCCAAAAAAGCTAAGTCTGGTCCTCTGGACATTCAAAAAACAAAACAAAACAAAGCAAAAAAAAAAATGTAGAAACGTTTCGTCTTTCGTCCGAAAGACTTCCTCAGTCTGAGAAGCTGTATTCAGCTCAGTCTTATAAATAGCACCCTCCCACAGTGGATCAACCAGTTGGCTGATGACAGCCTGAAACCAGCTGCTCACATGATCAAGGAGGACCATCAGCCTAACGATGGATCGTTAGCACCCTGATGGTTGTTTGCTATTCACAGAGGGCTGAGTGATACTAGCAATAACAGCATTGTAAGAGGGGGACAGTTGAACCCGGAGGCCTCCACCTCTGTTTAATGATGGACGGTTTCTTTTCACAAAGATGGCCTCCTTTACTCCTCTCTCAAACCATTGTTCCTCTCTATCAAGGATGTGAACATCTTCATCCCTGAAAGAGTGACCGCTGGCCTGGAGATGAGTGTAGACTGCAGAGTCCTGACCTGATGATGTTGATCTTCTGTGCTGGGCCATCCTTTTGGCCAGTGGCTGTTTAGTTTCCCCGATATAAGACTGATCACAGCCCTCCTGACACTGAACAGCATACACAATATTACTCTGTTTGTGCCGGGGGACTGGATCTTTGGGATGAACCAGTCTTTGCCGTAATGTATTTTGGGGTTTAAAAGCCACTGGGACGTTGTGTTTAGAAAATAAACGTCTCAATGTCTCTGAAACTCCCGCAACATACGGAATGACCACTGGTCTGGGTCTGGGTTCCTTCTTTTCACCTGATGGCTGGCTGGAGTCCTGTTTGGGTTTCTTCTCTGCTTTCAGGAAGGCCCAGTTAGGATATCCACATTTCTCTAGAGCCTGTTTTGTGTGTGATTTCTCCTTCTGTCTGGCTCCTGAGTTAGTGGGGACGCTGTCTGCTCTGTGGTACAGAGTCCTGATGACTCCTAACTTGTGCTCCAGAGGGTGATGGGAGTCAAACTGTAAATACTGGTCTGTGTGGGTGGGTTTGCGGTACACCTCAGTTTGCAAATTTCCTCTATCAGAAACTGAGACCTCACAGTCCAATAAAGCCAACCTGCCATTTTATTGAACTGTATTGAGTTTAACTTTTTTATTGGGTAAACTGCCCTGAGTTGACCTCTGGGCAATCGTGAGTTAAGTTAACCATAAGTTACCTTGTAAATGAGCTAATTTAGTTAAACTGAACTGAATTCAATTGTCTGTCTTAGTTGGCATGCACATCTTTGCAACATTGCATGGACATTGGAGGCAGTGCCACTGGATTGGCAGATGGGGTTGTGGTTCCCCTCTTCAAAAAGGGGCACTGGAGGGTGGTGCTCCATTTATAGGAGCACCACTCTCCTCCCTGGTAAAGTCTATTCAGGGGTACTGGAGAAGCGAGTCCGATTGTTGGTTCAATCTCAGATCCAGGAGGAACAATGCAGGTTCTGTCCTGGCTGTGGAACACTGGATCTGCACTTTACCCTCACTACCCTCACTGAAGTGTCATGGGAGTTTTCCCATCCGGTCTACATGTGTTTTGTGGACTTGGAAAAGGCATTCGACTGTGTTCCTCAGGGTACACAGTGGGGGGTGCTTCATGAGCATGGGATTGGGGCCCAATGTTATGGGCTGTTCAGTCCCTATACAAGGGGTGCAAGAGTTTGGTTCGTATTGCCGGTAGTAAGTCAGACCCCTTGAGGGTGGGAGTTGGGCTCTGCCAGGCTGCCCATTGTCACAGATTCTGTTCATAACTTTTATGGGCAGAATTTCTCGGTGCAGCCAGGGGGCGGAGAGAGTCTGGTTCAATGGCCTTGAGATTCCATCTCTGCTCTTTGCAGATGATGTGGTCCTGTTGGCTTCATTGTGCCGTGATCTTCAACTCACACTGGTGCAGTTTGCAGCTGAGTGTGACATAGCTGGCATGAGAATCAGCACCTCCAAACCTGAGGCCATCATCCTCAGTCGGAAAAGGGTGGATTGCTCTGTTCAGGTCAAGGGTGAGTTTCTGCCTCAAGTGGAGGAGCACAAGTATCATAGGGTTTTGTTCATGAGTGAGGGGAGACTGGAGCATGAGACTGACAGAAGGATTGGTGCAGTGTCTGGAGTATTGCGGACTCTGTGCTGGTCCATTGTGGTGAAGAGGGAGCTGAGCTGTAAGGCAAAGCTCTCTGTTTACCGGTCGGTCTACGTCCCTACCCTCACGTGTGGCCGCAAACTCTGCCTAGTGACCGAAAGGATGAGATTGCGGTTGAAATGAGTTTTCTCCGCAGGGTAGCTGGACTCTCCCTTAGAGATAGGGTGAGAAGTTCAGTTATCTGGGAGAGACTTGGAGTAAAACTGCTGCTCCTCCACATCAAGAAGAGCCAGTTGAGGTGGTTTGGGCATCTGGTAAGGATGCTTCCATGGGTGCCTCCTTAGGGAGGTGCTTCGGGCATGTCCAACTGGGAAGAGATCCCAGGGAAGACTCAGGACACGCTGGAAAGACTATGTCTGAGGAAGTCTTTCTGAGGAACGACAAAACATTTCTACAAGTTTCTTGTTTTATGATGTTCAGAGGACCAGACTTAACTTTTTTAGATTTTGTACCTGGATTATTGCGCATACATCAGGATATGTCTCAGTTGGCCTGTGAACGCCTTGGAGTTCTCCCAGACAAGCTGAGGAAGATGTGGCTGTGGAAAGAAATATTTGGGCCTCCCCGTTCAAGCTGCTACCCCTGTGGAAGATAATAGATGGATGGATGGATGGATGGATGAATTAATTTGAACACATAGGCATTTGCCAGGCACCCTGGTCTCCTCTCATAGACCAAAAACATGCATGTTAGGATAATTGGTAACTAAATTGTCTCTAGTTGTGAATGATAGAGTGAATGGTTGTTTGTTTCCATGTGTCCCTGTGATGGACTGGAGACCTGTCCAGGGTGTACCCCACATCTCACACAGTGACTTCTAGATATGCAGGGATCCCCGAGACCCAAACAGAAAGAGCAGATAAAGATTATGGACAGATGAGGGGTGTCATGATAACCTGAAGTGACTTTTCTGTGAATCGCTCCTGTATAAGTCTAAAACTAGTTGAACTGAACTGAATTGGACCTGTTTGTTCAGCATGGTGTGTTCAAATGACTTTTGATGTTAAGTGATTCTATAGCGAAAATGGAATAGTTTGTACCAGCAAGGTTCCACCTTGACTTTATTTCATTTTACTTATGTCAAAATTACTTTTACTGATCAACAATTTTATTTCCAAAGTCCGTTACTTGAACAGTGTGACTATAGGAGTAACAATGTAGCATTTTAAACACCCCCTTCCCCCAATTCTTATTTAAATTTCCAACTGTAGCAACATTTAGACATAAAGAATTCATAATCATAATAATTTGACAGACAATTGTGAAAAAGAAATACCTAATGGAACCATGATATCTATGTATTTACATCCACCAGTGAGCTTTAGATACAACTGCACTCAACACATTATCAAATTTAACTTTAGTTTTTTTTAGTTGGAACACTTTTAGACAGGTAAGGACACGAGAAAGAAAACATTTTCAAATTAAAATATTTAACAACCATGTCTGTCTGTAAACGTTAAACCCAGCATCAGTTTAAAGACTCGTTTCTGGTCTGGCTGAACTTTTCAGAGGTTTAAAAGAAAAAGTAAATAAATCCAACAAATTTCCAGAAGTCTTTACTGGCTTTCTTATTTTTGTGCTGTGAAACATTTTTCTTGGCTCGCTGCTTTTGTAAATATTTGCTGTCTAAAACAAAAACATGCCTCTTGAGTTGCAGCGCGTGCTTCTGAAACCTCGGAGAAAGGCATCTCAAATCCCGCAAACAGACGGAGCGTCGCATGAGAAACACAATACCTGTTCCAATTTATAGGTTTGATCAATTATACCGGCTATCCAGTCGACCTTTGTTCTGAATGTAAAACTGAAACATCCTCATGTATTTATAGTTCTGCTCCTTGGATGTGACTCGTACACACAAAGACTGGCTGCGTTTAAGGATTAGTTTCGTACACGAGCCTGAAGTTTTCGAACAATAATATTTGAGGTCACGTCTAAACATTTTTAAGGTTACTGCAAATGGATGCCTTTCTGTCAGAAGCGCTCAGCTTTAGGACAAAGTCCAGCACCGGTGTTGAGTTCCGCCGAGCCACAATAAATTACACGCAGTTTGATGGGGATGTAATTTGCACATCATGATTGAGTCTAAAACATGGAATGAAAAATAAAGCATAAATGTCAACCCGCCCCCACCCTCGGATGGCAGGAAACATAACTACTTGGGTGGCACGGCGTGTCATAAACAACCTTGATGGTGAAAATCTGAACTGCAATGATGTTGTATGGTCTCAAATATCACTGCATGAATCCGTGAGGAGCTGCAGATTCGATCTGGACGGGAACAGGACATGTTTTTCCCCTCATACAGTAACAAAGTTTAGACAAAGTCGGACAAATATTGTTTTTCTTACCCAACTTGTTGGTCAGGTCAGCGGTTCAGCCACCTTTAGAAAAACCTCGACAAACATTTCCAGCTTGGAAAGCTTCACTCCGACTGCTCTGATCGTCAGCAATCAAGTCCCAACATTTATTTTGGACTAAATTTGCACCTAAAAAAAGGTTTCGTTTCAAATGAAATCCCGGTAAAACATGTCAAACATTTTGTTTAAAAAAACTGTTCTGATTGAGGACATTATTTAAAACTTTTAAAACAACACAGTTAATGACTTAAACATGTCTAACTTTAAGGAAAAAAAGGGTAAAAAGTACCGTATTTTCCAGAATATAGGTCGCAGCTTTTTATCATTTTTGCATGCCCTGCAACCTATTTATGGCTTTTTATAAAATAAGCTGATTTGTAATCATTTATTAACAAAAATTAAACTGAGACACACTCTTACAATAATGTCAGCTAACAAATATATTTTTTAGGTGTTTATCCTGCTAAAATTATTCATTTATTAAAGAAAAGTTCAGCTCAGACACATATTTGCTATAATTTTTATCAAACAAATAATTGTTTTTAAGTGTTAATCTTCTTAAAAGCCTTGCTGTGCGCTCCTGTGGCAGACATTTGCAGCAGAGCTAAACACGGTCCTCATTTTGACGTAGGTGCGACCTATATTCAGGTGCGACCTATATTCCAGAAAATACGGTAACTCTCCCAGAGAAACAATATCTCTTACAGGCCTTGACGCCGGTTAGACTTCATTTTGCTGCAGAGACAATTTTCGTAATATATGTACTTTTTGCTGTCAAACAATACTTTTATGTGAGGCTAATATTATTCTACTATGTGGAATATAATATTTCATTCATTACTGGCTCTCCACCGGTGGCCGTATACTCCTCCGGAGCTGGAGCGCTGGGCCATCCTCTGACCAAGGTCTGCCCCGAGGACTGTGGTCGGTGGCCCACCCTGCCAGACACTTTCCCTCTCCTGCCAGTCAGGACCACACACCTTCAAATGGACCCACGTTGTTATCACGAGCCCTCAGAGAAACATAATAGAGGTATCAAGTGTTGGAACTGGCTTGAAATTACACGTGCTATTAGCGCAGCATGTGTGCTTCTCCTTTGTCACAGGAGATGTTCCTCGCCGACGACTGTTTTCATAGAAAATTATTTCTCGCAGCGGAGAATTTCTGGAAAAATATTAGCGGATAATGATACCTAAGATGAGTTAAAATTAACTCAACGTGAGGCCCGCTGCAGCCGTCTCCTGGTGAAAGCTAAAAATGACGTGACACAATTAGCCGAGAGCAGACGTTGCACACACACAGAGGCATTGCAGCTCAAAAAAAAAGGAAGGGCTTATTAATAGACGTTTGGCTTGTGTTGTGTACTCTCTCTGGACGGCCCGGTCAGGCAAACAGGCAGGTACAGTGATTCGCTTTAACAGGCGACATCTGTAAAACGCCAAGGTGGTTTACACTGCGGCCGAGCCTGAATTAACGTGCTTTCGTTGGAAACAAACACCACTTGCAATCAGCTTCTGTTGGCCGCTCTGCCACCGGCGCAAACGTAAATACCTGCTTTACGGCACACGGCGAAGCAGGAGTCTGAACGTCTAAACGCCACGGAAGAAGCAGAAACCTAATCTGTGACGCCGCGTCGCCAAGAGGATGTTGGCGTTCTGCGAATTGTTTAATAAAAGCAGATCGTTTTCTTTGGGAGTCCGGCGGCGGTATAGCTACATCTTCCAGTGACTTCAGGCCCCTTCTTGTGGTGTCTGCACAGCTGTTTTTGGAGTCACAGCTTTGAGGGGAAAATAAAGTACTAAGAGGGAGATGTTTAATATGAAATGGCGCGAGCACAACGTAAACAAGCATTAAAATAGCCCTTGGAGTTGGGATTACATAAAATTGCAAAAAGAGGAAAGTCAGATCATCGGTAGACGCTGCGATGAGGAGACTGCGGCTGACCACCGACAGACTAAGACGTTTTTTTTTTCCTCCCATTCCTCATTTTAATCAAGAGCCAGGTCCAGGATAAACAGTGCCTACCTACACTGCAGTTCAAACAGCGAGACCCACTGAGACGCAAGCGATGATTTCTAAATGCTCACTGACAAGCTGGTTTAATTTGTGTGCTAAGGAGATGGAGTTGGACTTATATATATCTTCCTTGCCTTGGCGTGCACTCTGCTCTCCTGCAAGTCCTCCACTGGTCCTTCAATGGCCCCTGCTGTCTGGTGCATAAGCCACACTGTGTTGAAGGTGAGGACAGGTTTAGCTGAGATTTGAGCTGAAACTTTCTTCGTATCGATGACTTGCAGAGCATGACTGAGGACCTCAGATCCAGGGCCGGCCCAAGGCATAAGCAAAGCGGCTGCTTGGGGCCCCGGGGCAACTAGGGGGGGCCCCTAAGTGCAACATATTATTATAAATTTATTTTTGTAATGATTTCAATGTGATTCTATTTAATCTTTTAAGTTCAGCTTTTGCAAATTGTTACATACATTTACATAGCTTTAAGAACTAATTATTCAACTTTAAATCTCTTTGTTTAAACCATTTTACGGGGTTTCATTGTTCATTTACATTATTTAAGTATTTCCTTGATATTTTTATTTTCTTTTGTCTGTTTTTGCGTAATCTAATCAGTTTTTGTGCATCCAAGTTATTTTATCTGTTGTTTGTTGTTGATCTTGCGCTCCAAATTGTTTTACAAGATACAAGATACAAGATACAAGAGCTTTTATTAACATTGCACCAGGTACAACGTGATTATGTATACATAGTCATCCAGAAGAGGGGTAGAGAATGTAAAGCTGCTGCTTATTCAAAACACATGACATGTTCTTCAGCGCGGCCTCTCTCATCCGTCTCGGGATGAAGGTCAAAGGTGTGAAAAAAAGGTAAGTAAACATGGGGGTTACAGCATTGGTATTAAAAAAAATGTATCACATTTTGTCTGCAAGACACCGCATGACACAGTAAAAACCATACCATAAGCACATAAGGACAGTTACATGTTGCATGTTGAGACTGAGGCAGGGAGGATCTGTCCATGATACATTCCGGATGCCTCCGATAACGCTCATAGAAAAGTTCTCCGGGGGGGGGTAGCAGACAAGACAAACAGCAGCTATTTTTTCCACAGTAAGCACATCTCAGGAGAAATTAGATATCCAGCCTTTCCCAAGGCTGTTTCCAAGGGAGTCAGATAAGAATTAACAAATATTTTCACATCAGGCACACATTGTAATTTCTGTGGCCTTCAGTCTGTAAGGGCGATTCTGTTCCAATCCAATTCGGGACTTTTTCCACTGATCCAAGCTCTGACCTCAGATGTTGACCACAGCTGACCAGAGTCCCAATCCGAGGGTGATCTGTTCACCCTCTGGATAAGCTCGCAAACAGCTGATTTCTGATGTTGACCACAGCGTCCAGAGTCCAAATCCGTGGGTGAGCTGTTTCACCCTCTGGATAAGCTCACAAACAGCTGATTTCTCGAGGTCACGGCGCAGACCAGACATCGGGTGCTCCAGGCAGTTAAGTCCTGCTGAAGTCTCCCTCATTTTGCGATAGACCAGTGCTCCACAAACGCCAAAAAAAGCAAAGCGCTGCCATCATAATCCAATATAATCCAAGATTCTTCACCTCCACAGAGCACTCCCAGGAATCCACGGAATCCATGGCGGAATCCATGGCGTATCCTCCGTCACTCTGTGAGGGTGGGAAGGCTCCCCTTGTGCCGTTCCTTCTGTAGAGATCTTGTTTGTAGAATCGAATGCCCAAACCTCCAATCCATCTTAATTTGCGTTCGAGGTGCTTAGCTGAGGAGCTGCCAGCAGCAGGGGGGGGGGAAGGACAGGAGAGGGAAGGGTTGCGACTGCCTCCGTCGAGAGCAAGGTTGAATATCTTTTGAACATTACTGTTGCAGTTCTTTGGAACCAAAGTTAATACAGGTGGTCCCTGACTTACGAGCACACCGACATACGAGGTTCTGGACTTACGAGCTCACTAACGAACAGTAAATTTGTAAAGAACATACAAAAAATACAGCACTGGTATGTGTTTTTAGATGAAAGTGTGTTAGCTAACCGTTTGTAAACAAGTTTCTGAGCATGTTTATGAACTAGTATGAACGTTTGTGTTGAAAAACGAGTGTTCGTAGTAGCGCTAGCATAAATTTTCCGACTTACGACCAAAAATCCGGACTTACGAGCGACACGTGTTTCGTGTTCCGACGTACGAGATTTTGTCTTACGAGATAGTCGTAGGAATGGAACTTGCTCGTAAGTCGGGGACTCCCTGTATGCCAGATTACATTTTTGCAGTAAAAAACATTGTATACTGGTGGGTTTTTCTCCTTTAGTTACTTTTAGTACCAAAATACACATAGGATAATGTAACCAGGGCTGTCAGAGTTGCAATGGGCTTATGTTAGGTCAGTGAATGATCTGATCATCTGACTGTTGATTGCAGTAATCCACATTATTAGCAAAAATAGAGGGCCCCAAACCAAATTTCGCTTAGGGCCCCATGGAGGCTTGGGCCGGCCCTGCTCAGATCCACATCCAGTGAGGCCGGGACGGTAAAACCGCTCCTGCTGGAAACCCTGTCATTGTGTGGTCAGCAGCTGAGAAGTTTTACATTAGCAGCCAGGCCGAGGTCAACGAGGTCGAAGCAGCCGAAGCGCCAAGTCAGCATTACAATTACACCGCACTGTAAGGCCAAGAGTCACATGACGAGATGCCGTCACTCTGGGCAAATGTCAAAAACAGAAGTGACTGTTTCATGAGTAGCAAGTGCAAGAAAGAATAAATGATATCTGCGCTGGCCGTGACTCAGATCTGGGGGTGATGAAGCCGATCACAACCTGAATGAGCTCGCTGACACGCTGCCCATTATGAGTCTCGGAGGCCCCGGTTCACTCGCTGAGGAGAACAAAGTAGGCTTGATGAAGGCAGACAGCTCACGGGAGAAACAAGCTATTATGAGGAGGACTTCTGCACTGTGTCGCTTTACAATCGACCAAACAATAGGCTCTGTTGTCCTCTGCAGCCGGTGGGTTATTTTTTGTTCTGTGGGCCTTTTGTGATGGATAATTACCATCCTCACATGATTTCATAAAGCTGCGACTCATCTTTCAGTCCCTGTGTAACACAATAAGATTTTTTTTTTTTTAAAGGGAGGAGAGCGTAAATCTGAATTTTTGAAGCCGTTTCAAAGTGGCGGGTTTTCTTCAACGCTGCGTATAATTTTAGAAAGATGTACGAGGAGGACTTGAACCGGTCACACTGCAGCCTGAAGCGCAGCCACGAAGGCTTCAAGAGTTCAAGGCTGCGTTTTATCATAATAAATGCTAACGCGCTCACATAAAAGTCCTGTCGTTTTTTTAGTCTTTTTATCGAATTGTCCTGAGTCTCAAATTCGGATCAGATGGAAGAGTCACCTCTGGTTCACACTGAACGCAGGGTTGACACGTAAAAAGCTGAAACAGTCATTGAAAAGATCGTTTTTTTAAAAGTTGAAACACGATTCTTTGTGTTTATACGTTTATTTTAATCACACCGGCTTCTTGAAAGATTTATGCATGCTTTTCCCCATTGCTGACAATAGTGATGTCTGCAGAAACCCGATACGAGCGAGCGTCTGGGCTGAGCTGTAAACAATGTTTTCCAGAACAAGCCGACTGTACGTGCACAAAGGTAGCCCCGGGGCATCGTGGTGATGCTTGGTAAGTATGCAGTCTTTCTACCGAGTCAGCAGAGATCAATCCAGGACAAGACAGCTGAGGAATGTCTCACTTCACATACATATTATAAGATTATTTCATGCATTTAAAATAAGCATGCAGATGAAATTTGCTTCTAAGAAATTAGAGGCTGGCTGTGCTTGTGGGAGCAGTTTGTCTTTTTTTAATGAGAGCCAAAAACAAATGTTCAAAGTGTGTTAGAAAATGTGGAACATGAAAACAAACCGATGAGCATCTTTCATAATTCAGATATTTAAAACCGTGTTTTTAACAGTGGATCTTCCACGACATGTTTAGATGAGTCGTTTGAACTGAATCTGATTCAGTTAATTTTGTTCAGTTTAGTTGAATCCAGTTAGGCTTGATTCAGTTTGTATTTGTTTCAGTTGGATTTCATTTTAATTCATTAAAATCCTTTTAGCTTTGAGTTTGGTTCAGTTCCATTGAATGTATTTCACCTCAATTTGGTTAAATCCTCATCCTGTTCTATGAGAATCAATTCAGCTCATTATTATTAAATCAAAATTTAGAACCCATTCAAAATTGAGTTATTTATGTTTATTTATGTTTGCTTCAGTTTAATTATCGGTAAGATCAAATAATTTCTAGTTTATGTACATCTCCATCACTTTAATTCAGTTCAGATTTAATTTCTAGTAATTCTTTTCAGTTTTGTTACATTTGGTTTGTATAGGGAATCAAATGGATTAAGGTAAAAATCAATCAATCCATCTCTCCTTCCCTGTGGTGACTTTTCTGTGCATGGTCACAGGAGAACTGGTGCACATCTCCACCAGTCAGTTTAGCTTAAACCAGTTCATTTCAACCTAAATACATTTTAATTTCAGTTTTGTCCAATGTGTTTCAATTGATTTGAGTTTCCTTTAACAAAATTTGATGTAATTCATTTAAACATCTGTTTATTTCAGTTTTATTACAATCAGTTCAATTCAGTACAATCCGGGCTAACTGAATTCAATTCAATTTAGTTCAGTCTAATCCAGTTGGATTAAAAGATAAATTAAATCAGTTGAGCCAAAATGATTACTCAAGTCAATTTGAGTGAATTTTATTCCATTCAAATTATTTCAGATATAGTATATTTTGGTTGTTCCTTTTGCTACTGCGAGCAAACTCTCACAAAATATTTGGTACGGTAATTGTCTTACACCTGATGCCCTTCCTGACAAAATCTGGGTTCAAACCTGCAACCTCAGGATTTCCCACCAAGCTACTACACCTCCTGATTTGAGCTCTATATTATATTTTTGATTTACTTTAGTTAACTTCAGTTCATTTAAAATGATTACATTTAAATTAGTTATTCAGTTTAGCTTGACTTGGTTTAATCCAATTGAATTTAATCATATTTTTATGTTAAACCATGCACAAAAGCCTAATTAATCCATGATAGATCCTCTTATATGATCAAATTACAAATTATACATTTCTACAAGGGACATATGGAACTAATGTAAATATTAAATTTAAGCGCAGGGCTAAAACATAACATTCTGAAATTCATTTCTGAATTTCTCCTTTCATCACCTAAATCATTACTGCTCACACAGAAAGTGGAAGGGAGAGTAAAAGTAAACTCTGTAAGACGATCAAAGCATTTCGACAAAAAGAAGGCTGAGTGACATCCTCGTGTTAAGATTTAACAAAAAAGACTCCAGGATTCTGTTTCCATAATCCAGATTTACATCAGTGGCATCTTTCAAAGCATCATGAAAAATTATTTACAAGATCTGAACAAGCGGACCAGTTTGAATGCCGTTCTGTTTAACGAGGACATCGTTGTGCAGTCTCAATTTCAACATAAGCTCCGTATATTTTCACCCCTTTTATCCCAGCAGCTCAAAACTGCTCCAACGAAATGAAAAGCCCCACAGCTGCAGCTAAATGAGCTTCTTAATATGTGTGCTTTGAAGAGCACAGTCACACATACAGTGGCCTCTCTGACACCGTTTTACAGATGGTGGTTTTAGTGAAGTGTAGCTGTGAATTACAATGAGTCCCTTTTTAAAAAAATTATAAAAAACTCCGAACATTCCTGCAGCCTGCAAGATGAAATACTGGAATCTGAGGCACGATGTTAATTTGAAGACAAAATGAATCTATAAATCTGACTCAGTCTCTTGCGTGGGGATATAAAGCCATGATAATTACAGGTTGACTTTACAGACATGCAGACATCTCACATCTATTTCGCTAATAGTATAACCAGCAGGCTGCTACGTGCTCAGTCACTGTCTAGCAGCGGGGCTGAGCAGAGGTAAGCTCTAACAATGATATCATTATATCGTTTGGCTCGAGCTGCATTTGTTATGACAAAGATTTACAACCGTTTGAAAAGAATTACCTGCATTTTGCTACGAAGGGGCTGTCTAATGAATAATTCAGAAATGGAAACGCCAGAAATCAGTGAGGCAAAAAGTAGGTGTTGAGGATTTGACATGGCGGTTGCTTATTTTTTTGAACACACTGCACAGCTTTGTTTGTACCGTGCAATCAAACAGCCCTTCCCTTTCCACGGACAGCGCGGCTATCTGACATGGATCTGACACAGATTACATCGGATGATCTGGGAGGACAGTGCTGCATCTGGTTGCAGTTAAGCCCTTGTTTTGCCGTGGCCTTCAGATTTGGTGCCATAGGCCCAACAGCTCAAAGACAAGGAGAGTTCATACAAACTCTAAACCAACTTGTGGTGCCTGGAAGGCTCCCCACAGAGGTCAGCTCCCGGGCTCACCCACCCAGGAGACAAGGGTTCACAACACAGCAGATTGGATCGTTCATGCAGGCCAAACAAAAACAAAGAAAAACAGTAGAGCGTCTATTTGTAGATTAAATACACCATTTGCCATGTGCGGGGACTTCACTGAGCTGGAGGTGCCTACTCGCCAGTGGTGGGCACCAGCCCGCTAAAGCGCAAATCCGCTAATTGCAGACCTAAACAATTTGTTTGCGCTTTAGCGGATTTACTAATTTTTATAATTCATAAGCGGATTTGCGCTTTTTCTATTTAGTCAAAGTCAAAGTCAAAAATCAAAGTCAACTTTATTGTCAGAACTGCAATATGTACAGGACATACACAGGATTGAAATTGCGTTTCTCTCAGTCCCTCGGTGCAACAGTAACCATCTAAACACTAAACACTAAAACATTTAATAAACATAAGCATAAAATAGTAAAAGTGTAACACTGTCCTGAGTTTTTTCATAGTAGTATAAAAGTATGAAAATTTACACCAACACTGAAACACCAAACACCCCTAAAACACCAAACACCCAATGAACATAAGCATAAAATGAAATAATAAAAGTGTAATACTGTCCTGAGTTTTTGCATAGTAGTATAAAAAGTATAAAAAGTATATCTATAAAATAAACTGAAGGTTCTAGCATTGACATTTGCAAAGAGTGGCACAGCAGCATATGAGTTAATGTACACAGTATATGTATGAGGTAGTTGATGTTGGTATATAGGCAAAGTGGCATATGCAGTAAGGCACATAAGACATGCAGTACCGCTATTAACTAATTATCTATCAGTATTCATTGTCTTGAACAGTGGAAAGTTTAACTGTTATGAATCTTATTTTGAAGTGATTCAAGTGAATATAGTTTGGTTTCCTGTACTCCGTGCTTTGCTTTCGTCATGTGCCCATAATGCATTGCAGCGCTTCAGTTTTCCAGTAAACAGTTTTAAAATTACTTTATCGATGCATTTTTAATGAAAAATCTACAATAAACAAAAGAAAAAGACAAAGAAGCAGCCGAAATAGCAATCCTCAACACATTCAACAACTTTTTAATTTTTAGACCATGAGCGAAAGGTCTATTTTAGGAAATGACATCCCCAGCGATTCGCGGTTATAGGTAGGATGAAGGTGTATAACAGTTCATGCACCGTTAGTTGGCAGTGTAGTGCAAATATTGCATAACTTATTGCTGGCTACCAAGTGTTGAATTGAACTTGCGCTTTAAAATTAGCTTCCGCTAGTTTTCCTAAGACATAAGCGCTTTTGAAATTGCGGACCTAAATAACTTAATAAGCACTTTAGAAATTGCAGAACTAATTTTTGGACTAGCGCTGCCCACCACTGCTACTTGCTAAAAATCTTTCATTTTCTTTCCACTAAACTTTATTTTCATACATAGATGATCTATGACAGGTCTATCAATCAAGCGTGATCACCGGGACAATTTTCTTTACTCAGCATTAACAAGCTACATCCTCCAACAACAGCTCCGCCCCGGAGCGCTCAGCCTCTCGGCGTTTGTACGAGTTCATCAGAGGCAGTCATATTGTTTTTGCAAGGTCAGTCTTTTTCTGGGTATTTTTGAGGCCTCTTGTTTGCACACCTGGCAGAATTGTAAAAGTTTGTCTTGGGTCATGTGTGTTTACCCGCCCCGGGCCCCAGAGGTGACCCCGTCATGCCAACGACAGGAAGGCCAGCCTTTGCGTGTGGCAGTTTCCAAAGTGGCCATTGCTTGGAGAGGAGCCACACCGCCTGTGCTGCCTTTCAGCAACCTGGCCCCGCTTTGGCTGCTCCGGGAGCTAAAAGTGTGTGTGTGGGGGTCGAGGCGTAGGGAGGCGCAGGGGGACTTGTTGGCAGGGCCCTGCAATGTTTTGAGAAGCACAGACTTCTGGCAGCATCGCTCAATATGGAGAAAAATGCCTGCTGCTAATGAAAGCCAGCAGTGTCTCTCCAATTGGACTGCAACCCAAAAGGCATTATGTAACTGAGATACCGTAAACATTTCAAAAATTGTCTCTCAACAAATTATCAGTGTTTATTTTTTCCACATTATATCTGATAGTTTTGAAACGGGCCCAAGAGAGGACTAGGTTGAGTTTAAAAGCAAGAAAATCCTTGCTTTTATTTTTCTACTACCTTATCAAATACTCATTTGTCCTGAAAGTTTCAACCAAGCACAGTCGCCAGGTGTTCTTCATGAAGACCTAATACAGTATGTACCAATAAGCCATTAGAGGTGTGACTGTATGGCTTTAGGTGTGTCTGCTGCTCTATTTCGAAGGTGTACATTTAAATTAAACTCTTCACAACCATATTAAAGTTCCAGATTTCTACGCTGTAAATAAAGAAAACCATGTTCATTAATTTAAACATTTTTATTTTGCTTTTATCGTGTACACTGCACAACTCAACAGAAAAAAAACAGTTGAAAACAAAACTTAAAGCAAAGTTCCTCTATCCAAGAAAAGGTTTTTCTGACATTTAGATATTTTATTTATAATTTAATGTTTTATTTCTTATAGATATATTTATAAATATATAAATACATTTGATTTTGATATTTACTTACTGTAGCTGCATCCTACAGCAAATGCCAACGATCACAGAAACGTCACTAAGCATCAAAATGATCTCATTACAAAAAAAATTAAAAATCATTCAGAATACGGGTACAAATAATTTCCCTTGACATTAAAAAGCCTAAGGAACACAGTGAGGATAGTCATTGAGAAGTGGTAAAAAGACGGCACAACTTTGATATTACCGAGAACTGGACTTTCCTTCAAAACTAATGACAAACAAAGTGGAAGCTGATCAGAGAGGCTGCAGACGGAGCTGTTTGTCAAGTACTGGTTGTGTACTATATGTGACAACAATATCCTGTATTATTAATATGTCTAAACTCAAGGGTAGAATTGCAAGACAGAAGCCTTTTTGTATAAAGGAATACATCCAGGCCTGGCAATATACTACAAGAAATACATAAATTAACCCAAACGCCTGTGGGAAAATGTGCTGTTGTCTGATGAACCCCAAGCTGAACTCTTCAGTTTCAAAAGATACACTGTGTGGACAAATGTATTTGGACACTTGTTAAATTTTGAATCCATGTATTCCAGTCAGGGTTTGGGCCAGGCCCCTGGTTTCCAGTGATGAGCCATCTTAAAACGTCAGTGGACCAAGACGTTTTGGACATTTTTGTGTTTTTACCTCTGGGCCAACACTTTGAAAAAAGGTCCTTAATTATATAAAATGATCTGTTCTTCCAAGCAAAAAGCAAAAACTAATAAAGACATGATTTAAGGAATTCAGTGTGGAAGAGTTTGACTGGTACAGACAGAAGCCTAACCTCAACCCCATCAAACACCTTTGGCATGAATTGGAATAAAGACTAAACCAAACCTTCTCACCCCAAATTTGCAAATGTTCTACAGAATGAATGGACACAAATTCCCACACATTTTAGAGTCCAAAATGTCTTGGTATGCTGCCAGTCACTGGGTTATTGGAGGGCCAAGCACAAACCCTGACTGAAACACCTGATGTCAACAAATGTGTCCATATATTGTATGATCACCAACAACACCGTCTTCACAGGGAAACATGGGGGTAATGTTTTGCTGTGGGCTTGGTTTCTTGATTAGGAACTGGAGTTTTATTCAAGATTAATGTAATGATGAAAAGTCCAGAAGGCATCCTAACCAGATGCCTGAACCACCACAATAGACTCCTTTCAATGCAGAGGAGCAGCAGCTTTACTCTGAGCTCCCCCAAATAATGGAGCTCCTCTCCCTATCTTCAAGACGGAGCCCGGCCACCCTACAAACTTTCCATCATGATCCAGACCTCATAGATAAGGGCTGGAATGTTGATAGACCAGTAAATTGAGAGCGACTCAACTCTTTCTTCAACACAACCAACCAAAGCAGCGTCCTGGTTACTGAGGATGAAGCCCTAACCCACCAATCCATCTCCAGCTCCATCCTACCATCACTTGTGGGCGGCTGTGGCTGAGTGGTTAGAGCAGTCGTCCTCCAATGCAAGAGTTGGGGGTTCGATTCCACCAGCAATCACATGCCAAAGTGTCCCTGGGCAAGACACTGAACCCTTCATTGCCTCCGATGTGTGTCCCATTGGTGTATGAATGTGATAAAGCACTGATTATGGTAATCTTTGTACAGAAATAGTAGAGTGCTGTATGAATGGGTAAATGAGGGCACAGATTAGTGTAAAGTGCTCTGTGTCTTGATAAGATAGAAAAGTGCTATATAAGTACCGGTAAATAAATAAGTCCATTTCCCATTTACTTGTGAACAAGATGCCCAGACACGAACTCTTCCACCTGAGGCAAAGACACCTCCTTAACTTGGGGGAGTCTTTGAAGAGACTGGAAAAATTAGTCAAGTCAAGATATGACCTGCCATGAGACTCAATCCAAAGAAGACTTGGTTGTAATTAATCAAAAGAGATGTGTAGACTTTCATAGCCCCTATAATAAAAGCTCATTCACTAAGACAATCAAGTGTTTGCATTATCAGAGATGTGCAAACACTTCATCTGCAATAATTATCCAACGATGAAAACTGCTCTTTCACTTGTGTTTTGATAGCAATGGGGGTTTGGCCTGAGCCCAGTGCTGCGCCTACAGTATGTACTGGTCAAATATTTATCTTGTTCAGGAATACCGGACTGTGCTGAGGTGGGAATAGGGTAAAATGATTTAATGGGCACACCAGACAATGTCTTGGGTGCCAAAGTTTTACAATTTTGGTGGTCTTCTCTCAGAGATCACACACCCAAAGGGTCGTTTAGGAGACCACGAGATGCCATGATTCAAGACCCTCTGAGGGGACATGAAAGTGAGCAAAAGATGGAAGGGTCTGGATGGCAATTACTGCTCATCAAGGCAAATTTCAAAGGGTGACTAAACTGTTGAGAGTCTTACATATGAAAGATTTACGGGTTTTCCCCCTTGATGTCCTCCCTAAACAGTCGGGGCGGGGAAGAACATTTTTATGTCTGCACACACATCATTGCTACATAATAAGCTATCCACTCTTCTTCACTGGAGACTTTTTATAAGCTTACGAAGTTAATCAAAAGTCACTTTGTAAATGTCGAGACATTCCAGTTTGTCCAATGTACATATTTGCTGTTCTGTTGACTGAATGCAAACCAGGCATAACCATTTGACCCCACTGAAACAACAACAACAAAAAAGAGCCCACAAAGAAAAAGATTAAAACATCTTAGACTTTATTTGGAATTCTAAATTTTTCCCTCTTTGATTTTTATGCAGTAGACCAGCATAGAAAATGTGATTTTCCAGCGTATTAAACGAAGCAGCTTTGACTCAAAATAGACTGAAGGAACACGTCGTCCCAAAAGCTGGAAGGTTTCTCCGTTTGAAGGAGTTTCTGACTTGAACGCAGCACTTCATATATCACACTTACAGTCAGCTGCCATAAACTTAAAAATAATATTGGCCTTGTTGTATGTTTCTCCGTGTCATGAAATTTGATTAAATGTTCGAGCGTGTCTTTTTGTGTTGTCTTGTGGAAAACTGACCACAGGAATAGATATTTCCTGAAGGCACTGCTAAGATTACAGCATGAGGGGAATGAATCAATAAACCCGAGTTCTGCTTTTCTAATTTCAAATGTAGTGACACCGAGCTCTACGTTTTACAATAAAGTGGGGATTCCACCATGAACAATGTTTGTTTTAATGTTCCCGGTTAAACAAATGGAATTTAGGGGGTCAAAGTTAGCGCACGGTTAAAAATCTTTCAAAAACCTTTTAAGATTGTTTAAAAAAAAACTCAACCATGTGCGAACTGTGTCTATACTGTATATCTACCTTCAGAACACACAGTGGCAGAAATTCATTCAGTTTTTTTTAAAGCAGGCAAACAGAAAAATGCACATGACAGAGCGGGTGACAATACTGCTTGTGTATGTGTCTGTCTGTTAGCAAAGTATCTCATGAACTAGTGGACACTTTATCATTTCAGTTAAACTAAGAAGTGCTTGAAGTGTGTTGTGAATGATACCCAGCTATTAACACACCAAATGTTAGCTCTAAATCTGTATATTTGACTAAGCAAGAGCCATTTCTTTTTAGGTTAACACTGATTAGCTGTGGCAGCCTTTTTCATTCATGGTGACTCAAAAAATCAACCTGTTGTAGACATTAAACCAGAGATTACTTCCTGAAAGTTTCATTAAAATCTGTTAAGTGCGGTAGTTCATAAGATATTTTGCTAACAGACAGACAGAGTTGACTTGAAATGTTTGTATTATTTAAAAAAATGGCAATCATGATATCTGGTGAGGCTTGGACGTTAAATTGTAGATGACTCTCAGCTACTACCACACAATATTTTTTGTTCAATGCTGTTAATTTGAATGAGTTATAGTAATTTTTTTTAAAGCCGATTAGCTGTGGAGGCCATCTAGTGTTGGACTGACTTGAAACAAAAATCAGTTGTAAAAGTAAGTCTAATAAAAACTTTCTGAAAGTCTCATTAAAATTCATTTAGTGGTTCATCAGATATCAAAATTAAGGAATTACTCTTATAATCACAATCAAAACCTATACATTCTTGTTTGTGATCAGTAGCGTAGATAGAGGCTTTAAAAGTAAATATCATTAATGAATTTTATTGTACAGTTATGTCCATGAAGGTCAACATCATTTATAACTTTATGGCTTTTTTTTGTTGGCAGTCACTGCAGCCTGATGCATGTTTAATCTTTCACCTCAATTTAAAATCAAAAGGACCTAAAATATTACATTCATGTTGTTAAAACCTGCTACAATAAACGTGCAACAATTATGTTTTTATTTTAAAATGCAAGTATTGTGTGTTTTTTTGATCATGGGGCATACTCTTGTAAATGTAGTTATGTGATTTTGGTTTTAAAAAAAAGCTTTTGTATTTGCACAAACTTGGGTGGCCCTGATAAATAGCATTTGACATTTAGAACTGCTTATATTCATAACAGTCATTACATCAGTGTTCCCTAATGGTGGTTCTTATTTTACCAGGCAGGATTATGTGAAAGGCAGTGACGTTTATACTGAATCTGTTGCACCTAATTAGAATGGAATGGTGGATTTAAGGCTTCGCTTATTCACAGGCTCAGCCACCCGATTCACAAATATATTTTCCTCTAATGCAACCGCAGTGCTTTTGTGTTGATTACAGAATCTCCTCCTTTTCATGAATTTCAAATGAAAGGAAACCTCAGACTGAAAAAGGATACAAATGTTGCATTAGTTAAGAAAAAAAATCTAAATACAGCAAGGCATAAATTTGTCTTGAATGGTCTAATTATGTAGAACACTATACTGTAAGGATTTCACGTTATAAAAAACATGTTGGTATTATTTATGTCATAAAAACTAAACTGCCAAGTGGAGTTCTGTTGAGTTAGTCACAGTCAGTAACTTAACTGCAGTAGACCACAGTAAGAGCAATGTCAGTTTTAAGAATCAAGAATAAATAGGGAGATAAACTATTGCAGAGCAGATTTGGTGCATCAAAAACATATTAAACATCAGGTGAACACTATGCTATGGGTTTTATGGGCACATTTATCAGGTTCTTCTATCTTATTGTTTCTCTAAATAGTTTTATTTTTAACACAGTCAGTGTTCAGTGGTTAAAAGGTAAATAATCCACTTGTAACAAAATACAAGTTTACAATTGTGCATTAACATAAGCTGCTACATAATTTTAGAGTTTAGATATGATTTAGCTGGCTGAAGTCTGCTTTGGATTAGGCCTCAACTCATTAAAGTAGTACCTCACCAGGCTTCGAACATTTTGGGACACAAACATGCAAGAATAATTGTAAATTAAAACATTACCTAAAGCTAAATTGAGAAGGGTTCCAAAAGTTTCCATTTCCAACTACAGTACAGTACAGTACAGTACTTCGTTACTAGAGAGAGAATTTCTACAACTCAAGAGCCAGACCCTGCGACACAAGTGAAAAACCCTTGCAAACTCCCTTGGAAATCCATAATTTGTTGCCAACAGTTGCAGCTCAGTGAGATACTAAAGTCTAACACCCACCTTTTTTTCACATTACATCCATCCATTATCTTTTACTCACTTCTTCCATGGGGGTCGCCAGTGCCCATCTCCAGCAATCACAGTGCGAGGGGTGGGGTACGCCCTGGACGGATCGCAAGTCCATCACAGACAAACAACCATTCACTCTCTCACTCACACCTAGGGACAATTTAGAGTCACCAATCTGCCGAACATGCACGTTTTTAGTCTGTGAGAGGAAACTGGAGTACCTGGAGAAAACCCATGCATGCACGGAGAGAACATGCAAACCCCACACAGAAAGGCCCCCGGGCCGGGATTTGACACAGTGACCTGCTCGCTGAGAGGCAGCAGCTCTACCAGTTGTGCCACCATGCTGCCCTTCACATTAAATATCCAGAAAATTATGATAGAGACATTTTCAATCATTCAACCTTTATTTATACAGGCTAGTCTCATTGAGCCACGGTGACTCGTTTACAAGAGAGACCTGTTCCAGACAGAACATATAAAGTACAGACAACAAGACAGTAAACAATGACAACAATAAACTACAGTAAAAATGCAGTTAAAATAAGAGTAGTGTATAAAACAATAAATCAGGGTGCTGTAAAACGGGGTGAAAAACTAATAACAAGAACATGTTTGCTTTGATTTTTCTATTGACATTTGAAACCCCTTAAAGAAATCAAGGTGGACAACGTCAGTTCCTGTTACAAGGTGTTCCAGGTGCAGGAGCAGAGTAGGAAAAGACCTTTTTGCCAAGTTCAGTCCACACCGAGGGAACGCTGCAGGTAATGATGGCCTGAGAGCGCACGTTGTAACTGCACTGACGGCGTGACGTGGGAGGAGATATAAGAAGGTAGCAGACTAGGGAGGGAATTATAGATGAAGATGAACTAGTGTGAGAGCCTACGTGGAGATAATTTTCATTCAATTCATTCATTCAACCTTTATTTATACAGGCTAGCCTCGTTGAGCCACGGGGACTCATTTACAAGAGGGACCTGTCTCACTCACACCCAGGGTCAATTTAAAGTTACCAATCAGCCTAACATGCATGTTTTTGGACTGTGGGAGGAAACCGGAGCACCCGGAGAAAACCCACGCATGCACGGAGAGAACATGCAAACTCCACCCAGAAAGGCCCCCGGACCGGGATTTGAACCGGGGACCTGCTCGCTGAGAGGCAGCAGCTCTACCAGTTGTGCCACCGTGCTGCCAAATAATGATGACCAACTGAACAAGGAGTACAGGTGCAGTGACGGGTACAGTAGTTACAACTAGTTATGAATCTTATGCCATGGTGTGGACTTGTTCCTGTTTAAAGTGCTTTATAAATAAAATGGTATGGTATGGTATGGTAGACAGCATCCAATATCTGCAAGGAGCTAGCAGGGGCATTCATGTAAATACTGTCACCATAGTCAATGGCTGGTAGGAAGGTAGCGGTTACAAGGTGTTTTCTGACGTTCAGAGATAAGCAAGATCTATTTTTGAAAAAGAAACCCATTTTCAGTTTCTTTATCAAGTTTTTGATATGTGGTTTAAAAGAGAGATGAGCATCAACCAAAATTCCCAAGTACGTATTTGTAAGATCTACAAGCTCAATAGGAACACCATGTATGGATGAGATAGGAGGAAGAGTTGCTGACACGGACTTTCTGTTTGAAAACAACATCCCTTTGGTTTTTTCATCATTTAGCACCAGCTTGAGATGGAATAAGTCTGACTGAATGACGTCAAATGCAGACTGTAGAAGCTGGAAAAAACTAGTCCATAACAAATAAATACCTATGTTGTATGGCAAATGTTAAAAAAAACAACTTAAACTGATTTAAAATTTATTTTTTGTGACAATTTCAAGCTGTTTCAGCTGAAAACAGCCCCTTCCATATATGGGATGTGACGTCATGCCAAGGATCTGGCAAGACCCGATTTCTATTGCGCAAAGCATGTGGAAGTTGCAAAGATGGGCAGTCTCATGGAGAAAACACCCCTATCACTCCCAAATTAACAAATAACCCCTTTTCTGACTGAGGCCTGAAAATATTTGTCAAACTCCAAGAAATATGCAAGATCAAGTAAAAAAAGATGCAGAATTGAAATAAGTTTGGCAGCAAAAGAGATGGCGAGAGCGAGTGTGATTAATGAGATTTGAGAGATTTGTGATATTTAGCGTGCTAAGTTAGGCTGGCATGCACTGCGTTTAGTGTTTAGTTTAGTCAGTTTTAGCGTGTTTGTGTCAAAACAATGAGACGGTTTTTGAACGTGAAGCTGCAGCGTCTGTTTTAAGTGGGGGATGGAGCCGCAGACCCAGAAATTAATAGAGCCAAAGAGAGAACCTTTTCAGACAGAAGAAGCAGAGATGGAAAAAGAAAAACAGAGTCTGAGACAGAGTGAGGACTTTAAAGGTTCAGTATGTAGCTTATTTTTTAAACATATTTCTTCACTCTGCCACTATCTCTTGAAAGATTGATCTTTGACATGTAATCTCTGAAAAAAACTATAGTCCTCTGGCGTCTCCCGGTGGTAATAAAAGCATTTATAAAAACCAGAGAGCGGCCCGCGGTTAACCAGCCAATAAAAACAGACTTTATAACCAGCCATTCAGCCAATAAAAACAGAGCTTCTAACTTCTCACCCCCTAACCAACCCACGCCCCCGCCTGTCAGCCAGCAGCGAGCCCGCAGCGGCCGCGCAGGTTCATTTTGAAATAATTGCAAAGCGATGCAAAACTGTTTTATATGTGACACAAATGTATTAAATCTCCCTTCTTCATCCCTGCTGGTCACTCTGGACTTTTATTTTGTTTTTTTGCCAAAAGTCAAGTGATCGCTTCTTCCTTCACTGACAGAAATGAGGAAGTGGATTGATTTGTCACGAGCGAATTAAATCATGTCCAACGTGGCTGCGTGAAGCTCTGCAGATTTCAGGGTGTTTTTGTTTTGCTGGACCAGTGCTCCATGGTTTTATTTTATTTTTTAGAACGTTTTATTAACATATAATCACAGAACTTTGCAGCGCCTGTAGGGATGGGAATTGTTAAGAAATTATCAATGCCAATTCCTTTATCGATATTCATTCATTCATTCAACCTTTATTTATACAGGCTAGCCTCGTTGAGCCACGGGGACTCATTTACAAGAGGGACCTGTATCATTGATCATTTATCAATTCAATTCCTTATCAATTCTGTTAACAATTCTCATTGGGTTAGGCAAAAAAATATAGTACACCATTTGTGTGCATGAAGTATTTAATGCTCTTTCACCAGAACAAAAATAGAACTTTTATGAAAAAATAATTCCTAATTAACATTATTAAGGGGCTGTCCATGGTTGGAATGGGTGATAGGCTTCTATACAGTTGGACTTCTGTCTCTTCCTCAAAAAGTTCTTCTAGGGCTGTCTCTTTTTGCTGCTTTACAGGAGGCATCTGAAATTATTGACATAACCACAACTTGTAATTCACAAGTTTCAATTTTAAAATAGTGTAATAATCCATGCAATCTATCATATTTCATTACAAAAAACAAAACTTACATAGTTATCATCTTCATCCTCTTCTGCCTCCCTCTTCATCTCTCCCTCTGCGTCTCTCCCAGCTCTGCCAGCTTCAGAAGAAATTCACCATTAAAAACACTGAGCAGCAAAAAAAGCTCTCACAACAGAAAGAGGCTACAATGAAACACACTGAACAAAAATATAAAACAAAACTTTTGTTTTTGCTCCCATTTATACGGTGGCATTTTTAGGTCTGTTGTGTGTTGAAAAACGTCATCCTGAAAGCTAAAGGTGCTAAAGGCTAGCAACAGCCTCTGAGCCAGCCAGACTCCGGCAATCCTCGTCAACTAAATGTTATTACAGGAGATGGAGATTATTTATACAACACAGTGGAAGCAGTAAAGCAAAAAAGTAACAAGTGACAGGAACTGGAGGAGTTTAACGTTACGTGCTGCAACATTTAAACAGAGGAGGACGCTAGTTTGTTAGCTCCCACTTCCACCACCACGAAGCAGCGTCACGAAGCAACGTGTTAAAGACGGTACATTTGTGCAAACTCACCTCATGCTGAGTGGTCAAATGCTTCTCTCTGCATGTTAGAAGTATTTCCGCCCTTTATTGTAATCGACGCTTTGCATGTGTTGCAAGTAGACCTGGTTTCGTCTTCGCTTTTTCCTTGACGCCATGTTGAGCACCAAATACGGCGCATGTCTGTGATGTCATCACATAAATGCGTCACCACGACGAGTCAGTAGAACGAGTCAGAGAACCGATAAACTGAATCGTTAAGACAAGCTGCCTACAATTCCAGGGAATTTAACTCTAAAGAACCGGTTTTAAAAAATAACCGATTCTCGATTCCCATCCCTAAGCGCCTGAGACGGGACATGTGGGGGCGGAGCATTCCAGGCTGCAGCGCGAGTGAGGGGGAGCTGAGCCATATATGGCTCTGAGTGAGGAGGGACCAGAAACGTGTCTCTGTTCAAAATATTTCTAAGTGCCAGCGTGTTCAAAAACTACATATAGCACCTTTAATTATTTACTGTACTTACGTACTTACTTTTCTTACTTACTTTTCTTACTTTACTTACTTATTTTACTTATTTTACTTACTTACTTTTCTTACTTTACTTACTTACTTTACTTATTTTACTTACTTTTCTTACTTACTTTACTTATTTTACTTACTTATTTACTTACTTACTTTAATTGTTTTACTTACTTACTTTACTTATTTTACTTGCTTACTTTACTTACTTACTGTACTTGTTTTACTTACTTACTTTACTTATTTTACTTACTTACTTTTCTTACTTTACTTACTTACTTTACTTATTTTACTGACTTTTCTTACTTACTTTACTTACTTTACTTATTTTACTTACTATTTATTTACTTACTAACTTTACTTGTTTTACCTACTTACTTTTCTTACTTTACTTACTTACTTTACTTACTTTACTTATTTTACTTACTTTTCTTACTTACTTTACTTATTTTTACTTACAGTACTGTACTTACTTATTTTACTTACTTATTTATTTACTTACTTACTTTACTTACCGGTACTTAATTTTCTTACTTACTTTACTTACTTACTTAACTTATTTACTTACTTACTTTACTTATTTTACTTACTTACTTTACTTCTTTACATACATTTGAACTTTTCTTACTTACTTTACTTACTTACTTTACTTATTTTACTTCCTTACTTACTTACTTTACTTATTTACTTATTTACTTACTTTACTTACTTGCTATACTTACATACTTTAATTACTTACAAACAACCTTTATTTAAGCAGGTTAGTCCCATTGAGCCACGAAGACTCATTTATAAGAGAGACCTGGATTTAACAAAGAGCGATGACAACAATGGACAAAAATGACAACAAGAGACGATCACAAATGATGCATATAAATTTAAGTTTTGTTTTCTTTTACTTACCGGTATACTTACTTACTTTATTCACTTACTTCATCAATCCCAGTGGGAAATTTGAGGCATCCAGTAGCATGTTCTAATTATATAGAAAAAAAACACACGTGAAAAAAAAGGCAGAATACACAAATACAGTAGTACATTTATGATTAACCAGTGAATTTAAAATACTAATTTTAAACACTAAATTTAAAGTAGCATGTTACATTAGGATTCAGAGGAGGATGTGCAGAAAGTTGAATGTAGATTTTATATTTGATGGGAGAAGAAATATACTTTGTGTTTTGTATTTTCATTTTCCATTCCCTAATTAAATACTGGACTTCTTCTCTTGTTTATTTTACGTAATCAAATTGTAAGCCCACCAATCCTCTTGGGGGAGCTCTTACTTGATGCCCACTTGTCAAAAATGGCAGGGTTAACATTCAGTCACCTGGAACGTCTAATATCCTTTATGAAATGCAGAGAGATCTGCATTTAAAAAGAGAAGTGTATGCACTCAAACTGTTGTTCTCTGCTTGCATAAATTCAAGGTGCACTTCCATTTTCATATGAATACCTCATTTATTTCCCTCCGTTCATATGCTGCACTGTTGTAAGCATGAAAGTCCTTTTCTCTGTAAGGATTTTACTTCTCGTCTTTGTTCTCCTCTTCATCCCCACAGCACACATAACTACCAGTACATGATTAAATAAAAGGACTGCAGTAAGCTGGACTAACATGAGCCCAGGCTCAGGTCTTTATTAGTCTTTCCTTGTAAAGTGTACTTGAGCTTGAAAACTCCATGTTCTGATCTTTCTCACTGTTTAAACTGCAAATGTTGCAAGTGGATTTCATGGAGTTGAACAAAAGAAAGGAAAAATCTGTGCTAAGACGACAGTTGCTGCTTGCTGCTGTGTTGCAGGAATTTAGCATTTTCCATCCTCCAGGCGAGTGTTCGCAACTCTGATTCAGGTGTTTTTTTATGATGAAAGAAAGATGACACACATTTCTGATGCAAGCAAATTTATTCGAGTTTTGTTGCCTTCAAAACTTAAAGAGGCAAGCAGTCCTGCCTAATCCCTTCCCTTCTTTTATCTTTTAAATGTTCCATTTCTCTGCTCTTATTTGCCTACATCACTGTTCCATTTCCTTCTCGTTTCCCTCTTCGTTGGTTTCTCTTCTTACCTTTTTAAACGTGAAGCAACAAAAGCAAAAGTTCTGGCCAGAGTTGGTCTTGAGAGATGGAGTGGCCTTATCATCTCCGCCTGAAATTTTACCGTGTTCCTGCTTTTTCTTCTCCATCTGTTACTTTGCTCCTGTGAGTGGAGTCACCAGGAGGGAAACAAGGAGACAATTTTTAACATCACATATGTGGCAACTTGATTAGTGAATCAATTAATTACACCAAGCTAAAGTACTGGAGTTTTCTGTGAAAGGTATTTTTAGATTCCTTGGAATGCCTGACGACACCCATTGAGCATGTTTCACTTTGATCTGGTGCAAGAAGTTGACACAAATTAAAGATTCTGCCATGAAAGCCAATATGAGTTTTATTTTTATACCAACACACTGCCTATTACATCAGAGGAGCATGCTTTAGGTTGTGCTATATGTATTTTAAAACACTGTCTGTATAAAGTTTTATAATAATAATAATAATAATAATCATTTTATTTAAAAGTGCCTTTCAGGACACCCAAGGACACTTAACAAACCAATACAGTGTAATACAGATCAAACATTATCAGCGACAAATCGAAATATAAAATACATAATAATAATAATAATGTGTTTGTCTGTCATCTGTGTATGTTTCCCATACACAGACGAAATTCGTCTCTGCATTTAACCCAACCACCACCAGGTGGTGCAGTGAGCAGCCAGAAAGCGCTCGGGGAGCTGGAGAATTAGGTGTGCACTCATAGACACCCCAAGGTGTGTAGTGGCCGGGACGCGAACCCGCGTCCTTCGGGTCCCAAGTCAAAAGCCCTGCCACTACACCATCTAAAGGATATAAAATGCAAGATAAAAAATACATTTAGTAAAGTTAATGATAAGCTAGTCTAAAGAGATGTGTTTTCAGGGCAGTCTTGAACAGAGAAAGGGAGGTGGTGTTTCGAAGGTCTGGCGGTAGAGCGTTCCAGAGGTGAGGGGCAGAGCAGGTGAAGGCCCTGCTCCCCATGGTGGAGAGGCGGGCAGAGGGTACATGGAGATGTAGTGAAGAGGAGGATCTGAGAGAGCGTGATGGGATGGAGATTTGTAGGAGGTCAGATAGATAAGGAGGGGCAAGGTTGTGGATAGATTTGAACGTGAGGAGTAGAATTTTGAAGATGATGCGTGATTTAACCGGGAGCCAGTGGAGCTGCTGCAGGACAGGAGTGATGTGGTTATAGTAGGAGGTTTGAGTGATGACACGGGCAGCTGAGTTCTGGACCATCTGTAACTTGTGGAGAGATTTGTTGGGGAGGATGTAGAGAAGGGAGTTGCAGTTGCAATTTTATCTATTGGAGCATTTTAAAAACACTGTCTGTATAAAGTTTTATCTAGTGGAGCATTTTAAAAACACTGTCTGTATAAAGTTTTATCTAGTGGAGCATTTTAAAAACACTGTCTGTATAAAGTTTTATCTAGTGGAGCATTTTAAAAACACTGTCTGTATAAAGTTTTATCTATTGGAGCATTTTAAAAACACTGTCTGTATAAAGTTTTATCTAGTGGAGCATTTTAAAAACACTGTCTGTATAAAGTTTTATCTAGTGGAGCATAACGAGATCAAATTTCACTTACCAGGTTTTAGTATAAAAACAATGTACAGTATTACCTAAACCAACATACAGAGACAGAATGTGAAAAACGTACTTTCATGAGAAGTAATGAAGTAGATGTCAGGTGTCGTGGTGGCACAGAGGTTAGAGAAGGTGGGCCTTGATCGAAAAGTCACCGGTTCAACTCCCCGTAGAGACAACATCAAAACATGGGTGGGAAAGGTGAAATAGCCACACCTGCCTCCTCATTTGCCTCACTCTGGGCCCTTGAGCAAGGCCCTTAACCCCCACCATCTGCTAGATGGCAGCTCTCTGCTCCACACAGAGGGCTGTGGTAGCTCAGTGGTCTGTGGTTGCATCAGGAAGGGGATCCAGTGTAAAAACACTTGCCAAGTCTTCGTGTGAGTTAGTTCTGTGGCGACCCCTGAAAAAGAGAGCAGCCGAAAGAAGAACAATTGGTCAGGTGTCCTACCTACAGTAGGTTACAGATGTATAGAGATGTTTATCTTTAATGCATGCGAGCACATTGGGGCTGAGATGGTGTTGAGGTAGGGCAGCCGACTTGGGACCAGAAAGCCGTGGTTCGACTCCCCGCCATGCCCACATGTCGTGGTGTCTCTGAGCAAGACACCCAATCCCTAACTTCTCTGTGGGTGCTTACATAGCTGCCCACTGCTCCACCTGGGTGCATCGCAGGTGTGATGGGTTAAATGCAGAGAACTCATTTAGCCATTGTATGGGAACATACAGTGATGACAATCTCAAAACTTCACTTCACCTTGAGTAAAAAATCGTACACGCTTTATTAACCTGAACGTCTCATGCCAGTTATTAGCATGGTGGTAGAGCGGGTGATGATTTGGGCTTGTTTCGCAGCCACAGGTGTCCTTGGAGTGCAAGCTGCATGCCGCAGCCTCACCCAGCTTGTCACCCAGCTCTCTTTGTTAACACGAACATATGGTTCATGGGCAGAGTTAACATTCTCAGCAACAGTGGTTAAAAACATCCATAAGCATTGACCAGAGATTCCCTAACAGCAGGACCCTCGCAGCCATGGAGTCGACCATGACTCCTCTGTAGACCAACGTATTCCTGAGTCAAATGTGAGGCGGTGTGTTCAAGAGCTTGTTTGGACCAAACTGGGTCAAGAACAATGATCCCATACAACATGCTTTGCAGCGTACTTTTTATTGATTGTATTGTATTATTTTTTATATACGTACTACTGGGTCATGTTTCTAAATGAGACAACTGTGTCTCAATGTGACTAACTTGTATAAATAAAAGGAAATGAAAAGTGCTTTGGGAAAAAAAAGACAAAACATCTGTTTTTTTTTTTTCAACAATCTAGTCAAAGTCCAAGCAAAACCTTGAGAGAGCTGTGCAGAAACAAATGTCAACCAACTATAAAACTAAAGCAAAGAATGGACCAGAACTCCTTCACAGCGACGTGAGAAACTAAAAAGGCCACACAAAAATTATTTCTTCACCTTGTAGATGGTAGAAGTTGTCCTACACACATCAAATCATTTAACTCACACTATTTCTGTTTGTACTCCTCCCCATGACTCTGTGTTTCCATGTGGCATCATGACGTGTCCAACAGCTAAATGTGGAACAGAAGTTTTTAACATTGAAAGGCTGGAACACATCCTTTCTATGAAAGCAAATAAACAATACGAGTCATATGAGATGTTAACTTAAAACGAAGGACAGAAAACCATGAAACATTCAACAGAAGCAGTGCAAAGAGAGAACTACCTGTATATACCTGTTAGCCAGAGGCCATTCTTTATCACTGAGCATTACCGTAGTAACAAACAGCAAAATATCCCTACTCTATTACTTATTAAGGCTTTAGAAGAGATTATTTAATAATTTTACCTTACTGCTATCGGCAGCAAATTTGTAACACAAACACATAGTTAAACTATTGCAAGCGATAATTACTGTATATCCACGAGGACTGTGGAGACACATGGGAGACGCTGCCGACATCCTTTGGTGTGTTCGTGTGCAGCTCTGCAAGCAGGAAGTGTTTTCTGTATGAATGTGGCTCAGAGCTTGTGATTTATTGATTCACTTCTTTATTCTTCGAACAAAAATAGAAGTTTAGCAGGAATAAAATGATGAAGACAGAAACTTAACAGGACGCCAGTTTTGTCCTCGCTCTGCTGTCAGTGTTGAATCAAGTGATGTAAAATGTAACTAGATCACGTATAAAGCAGCAAACATGCATAGATTCTGTCAAGCAGCAGCTAGAGAAGTAGAAAATATTATTTTTTTTAATCCCCCACACGTTTGTAACCGGGAAGCAACAGAGGATGGATTTTTCCGCTACATCGGAGCACCACCCGGTCCCTGTGCAAATCAAGAAGTGAGAATAGTCTGCTAAAAGACCCCTCCCTCCTGCCAGCCTCAGCACTGAAGAAGAACTCGGGCCTTCTTCGGGGACTACAGTGTGCTTCATCATCTGCTAGCAGGGTCACAGGCGGGCCAGCAGGAGACACCGTGCAACGGTGCGAGTCTGTGAATGTGTCAGCGCGGCGCACCGTCTTTCTGCTGGCGTTGGGAAGTGTTGCCTGAACAGCAGGCGTGAAAATCTGCCAGTTAAACGACATGTTACATGCTGTTGCAATATAAAACACACACAAGTGATCAGACTCGATCATTGTATCTGTGTTTATTTGAACAGTTATCACAGCAGAGCTGCCTAATCCTCACTGTTCTCACTGCGTACACAATCTGATCTGCAGACAAACTGCACCTCCGTAATCGTGGAAATAAAATACCCCAAACAAACGTCTAGCTGTATTAATAGCTGTTTAGGACAGATTGGTTTGTCGTCTGTTGCAGAGCTGTTTCTGTTGCTTTGTTTGAGGGAGTTTATAACTGGGTGAAATTACCTGGATGGATCCAAGTGTTAGTTTTAGTAACAACTGTAAAGCTTCTCATCTGCCTAAAGGAAACACCAGACCACCATTTAGGAACCCTCCTGCTGTCAGCTCAGGAGGAGATCCAACATTGCATTCAGAGTATAAACCTAATGCAGATAAACACGTTAGGATGACTCTAAAATGCCCCTTTCATAAGACGGCTCAGTCCGGGTCTGATGCGTGTTCGGTCCTCCAACGAGCATTCAGAAAAAACACGAAGGCGCATAGGCGAGTTAATTTTACTCGCCTCTGATGCGCCCCTGATCCGCCAGCAGAGGTAGTGTCAGATCCGGACCCGAGCCGGGCAGACCCACTTGTGAATGCAACCCGCGGAACCACGCTCAGAATATGATGACAACAGTGAGCGACCGCAGGATTAATCAACAAGCAGATTTATTAACAAGGGAATATTAAAAATGACACGAAACAGCAACTTGTAAAGGTTGGTTTGGCTCTTTTTTTTCCTCTCTGTCTCTCTCTCTCTCTGAACAACGGACGAGCTGTGTGTGCGCGCGCGCTGATCAGTGCAACCAGCTGTAGATTTATTACTGAGGAAATATTCAAAATGACACGAAACAACTTGTAAACGTCTGACGTCTGTCCCACAATAAATACGTCGCGGTCCAGTTCAGCTCAGCTGAGTTCTGCTCCACGCCTCTTTTGGAGCCGCGCTGCGGGTTCATTTATGAACACGTTTATGTGAGCCGGACCTGCCCGCCTTCACCTGTGGTCTTATGAATGACCCGGGAAGGATTAAAGCCGGACTGGTCTGTGCGGCAATTGCGCAGATTTGACTTATGAAAGGGGTTAAAGTGTGCTGGTGTAGATTATAAGTCATGCAGGTCAGAATAAAGCTCAACATTTTCTTTTATTCTACCTTTATTTCATCAGGTGAAATGTTTGAGAACAGTTCTCATTACAAACATGACCTGGAAAAGAAATGCATACAAGAAATGAATGCATTGTACTATAAATGTACTACTGTATGTTCTGTGGTAGAAGACATTTCACTTCTCATTCTGGGAGTTTTTTTAATAGGAAAAAAAAACACTGGAAAAAGCTGTCTGGAAAAAAGCTCCCCTCCTACAGAATAAAAGTCCAGTTGATTTGATTTTAAATTCTTAAGAGTCACCTCTAAAAGTGGTTTGAGTGAAGAGGAATGGATTAGCATTGAGAGTGTTCACATCTGTATTAGTCTTACCCAGATGCAGCCAGGACAAATGTTAAAGCCAGCTCTTAACGGGGTCTCTGTTTAACCTCACAGAAACTTCCCTGCTGCTTCCTGTTACTGATTTTTATTAAACAGTTCCAGCTCTAACCTATATACTTCAACAGGCTGAGTCTGTAATGGCTCTGCCTGCTTCTGAATGCTTGTATACAAAGACTGGTAAAGATTTTGTTTATATTATTCCTCCAGTTTTATGTTTTTGCACATTTTTCCAGTCGTTTGCTATAAACAAGCCCCTCTGCAGCAGCCTTGTTGCTACATCCTTGATTTAGTGTTGCCCAGAGTACATCTGAGTCTCTGTGGACGCTGGTCTATTGATGTACCTCTAAAATCATTTCTGATGATTGCTTTGTTGTTTCAAAATTGTAATTTCCAAAAATCATTATTGCACTAAATAGTAATTACCATCCAAATAAACTGACTAAGTGGAAAGAGACACTGGAAGCCAGAAAAGAGAAAGAAGTCTCTTGTTCCGACCGAGGATAGGATAATAAAGTGGAACCACAAGATAAAATTACCCCCAGAAAGATGAGTCCCGTTCCTCCTCAAAAACGTCAATATACCGTACACTGAATATACCTGATCTGTACGAGCTAACAATTACATGGATCTTGTGATAAGATTCATAGTAGGTAATCAAAAGGTCAGTTTGCAATACAGTAGTCCCTCATTTATTACAGGGGATCCGTACTCTGAAACCCCACGATAATTGAAAAACCACGAAGTAGGAATAGTAGTACAAGTAGTAAGTAATACAGGTAGTCCTCAACTTACGATGTAGAGCCGTTCCTATGCGGCGGCGTAAAACAATTTTTGACGTAAGTCGAAATATATGTACAGTACGTACTGCACCATATACATGTACAGTACTGTATTACCAATCACTTAGCCTATCCTAACACAGTACCCTACATAATTATCAAAAAACACATACATTTGGGAGCCATAATGAAGGGAAAAAAGAGTTATGGCCTACTGGGATGCTGGTGACGCCGTATTCCTCCGTCCATCGGCCGTATTCTCTATTACGTTTACGATGTAAAACCGCCGCCAACCTCGGTCCAGAGCGTTTACAGTAAGGTCTCCACTTGTGTGGTGTATTCCTCCGTCGCTACGTTTACGACTTAAAATCGATCCATCTGCCGTATTCCGCATTCCATTTATGACGTAAAACCGCGTTCACGGTACAGTTTTGTTTTGCATTTTGAATGTCCAGAGGACCAGACTTAGCTTTTTTAGAGAGTACAGTGCAGTATTCCTCCACCGCTACGTTTACAACGTAAAACCGGTCCATCCGCCGTATTCCGCATTCCGTTTACGACGTAAAACTGCGTAACTCGGCTTTTCAAAATATATATATATATATATATATATATATATATATTTTTTTTTTTTTTATGGGAGATGCGCCGTAACCACGAAACATTGTAACTTGAGACCATCGTAACCCGAGGACTACCTGTAGTTTGTTTTAGTGTATATACATATATATATACAGGTAACCCCCGATTTACGAACGAGTTAGGGAGATAAGAACGGTTCGCAGCTCGATTCTGCCGTAGCTAGGGGGTGAAATTAGCGTCCAGTTCGTAGGTCCTTATTCCGTTCGTAGGTCGTGGAAATACCGCTAACGGAGCGCGCGCACACATTTAAGCATGTACAGTAGTGTACTGTAATGTTAAACATTGCTATTCACATTTACAGAATAAATAAAAATATATTTTCTTACTTTGAGATGGTCAAAGCCGACATCTTAGGTTGCCATGCGTTGATTGTTGTCGGGCCGAGCAGCGCGGCGGCCGGCAAGCTAACCACGGCAGCTGCTCAAGGCCTGTGTTAGCTTCTGCTAGCCAGGCCATGGGCTGGTGTTGGAGCGGCGGCGCGATCGGCGATCAATCTGCAGCTGCTGCTCCAGCCTGAGACGTCCACAGAGCTCACAGAGCGATTCCAGCTAGTAATTAATCCATATGAAGCCATCCTGGTCACCAGTGTTCAAAGGCCGGCTCCCGGCAGCTAACCTAAAATGGCGTCCGGTGTTCTACATTAATTTGTGACCGGAGACCCCCGTGACTGAACCTAAAATGGCGTCCGGTGTTCTACATTAATTTGTGACCGTGTAAACTGAAGACCTACTTCCTGCTGCCCAAGATTGCTCAAAAATGATCAGAAATGATCATTTTTATCATAATTATTATTTATAAAGCCTTTAAAACAACCACATCTGCAACAAAGTGATGTACACATGAAATTAAGAACATTTAAACACACAAAAAAAAAAAAAACATTTTTTTTTTTTTAATACAGTAATTTCCAGTGGTGTCAAAAGTATTCACATTCATTACTCAAGTAGAAGTATAGATACTGGGATTTAAAATTACTTCTGTAGAAGTAGAAGTATCAACTCTAGCTTTTTACTCAAGTAAAAGTAAAAAAGTACTGGTTTCAAAAACTACTTAAAAGTATAAAAGTAAAAGTAGCGTAAGAAAAAGCAACAACAAAGACAAATGCTTAGGCCGCACCACACATACTATTGTATACAACCCCACCTCCCCCACAAAAATCATTTTTTTAGACTAGATTATATTATATTGTTAATGTTGAAAAACTAGGGGTGCACTAAGCTACCTGTCTTAACTGCATATATGCCCATTGAAAATAGGGTTGCCAACTCCTTGATAAATAAATAAGGGACACCTCTCGGCAGGGCTGGTCACCCCATTTAACCCCCCCCACACACACACACAAAAACCCTGCCTGCCCCTCCTCACTTTGAAATCAACCTGAATTCATTTGGATACGTGTTTTTGAATTATAAAAATATGTATAAACAAATTATTACACAATTAACCATTTATTTTTAGTGCAAATAGAATTGCCAGAAACAAACATATCTTTTGAAAATTATGTATCTTTCTTAAACAGACCTCTGTCCTGCTTAATAACTTAAAACAGTATTAAATAACAAAAAATCAATACGAACATTCTGTAATAGTGCATTTAGTGCAACGTGCAAATAAAGTTTGTAGTAAATCTGTAAACATAAACACATTGTGCCTCAAAGGCCATGGCTTTCCACTTGTAGTAAAAATAAAAAACTTGTAAACTAAAACAGTGGAACGTTACATTATGGAGTAGGGGTGCACCGATTTCAATTTTCTGGCCGATCACCGATTACCGATTTTTAGAAAGTCTGACCTGCCGATTCCGATTTTGGCCGATACCGATTTTCAGGTGTCAAAAGGTCAAAATGCACCCTAAATTTTCAGGATTTTCCAACCTTTGCTGAGGCAGATAAAATCGGTAAATAAAATCGGCTTCTCATTTAAAGATCGGCCGATCACCGATCTCCCCAAATTAAGGAAATCAGAGCCGATCGATCGGCCGGCCGATTTATCGGTGCATCCCTATTATGGAGTCAACCTATTTTTTCCATTTGTATTTCTGCTGAGATCGTGCTGCAGCAAGGAGTGCTCTGTTTTTCAGTGCCAAAGAGTAAAACTCTGAGCAAGACATTTCATAATTTAGACTGACAATGAGCTCACTTCTAATTAGTTCAGTAGAACATTTGTTTCGCACATCAGTCCACTTACTTTTCATGAAAGAGAAAATCCTTTCCACAAACCCAGTGGAAGATGGGATGCTGAGGACAAAGGATACAACAGCTGGATGTTGGGGAGGTCAGCTGCCTGAAGAACTTGCATCCACTTCTCTGCTGTTCCCTGGGACTGCCACCTTTCTTTCTCCTGAGGTGAGGTGGTGAGGTGGTCTATCAGGCTGTTTGCAGTCACACATTCCTCATACAGCTCATCCATAGACATGTTTAGCCTGCCAAAAGGTGTTAAAGTTCATTAGTGACACATAGCCTAGGTTATGTAGTGATAAATAAATGGAAAAACGTGTATTGTTTATATTTATAATTTAGCATTGTATTTAAACTACATTTTGAAATGTATTTATTAATTTACCTATATGAACTGTGTTTTTTTAAAGATGGACAAGGTTGTATGTTTGCATAGTGTAAAGTAAATTCACAATTATGTATTTATTTGTACGTGTCAATTGTACACTTTTGTTTATAACTATCAATAATTAAACATGGTTCACCACTACACTGGAAATTATTGAATTTTTACCTGCCAACCAGGTGAAGACTCAGTGATCTTCTCCACTTCCTCAAAGGATATTTTTCCAGATGGCAGTTTTTTTTTTTTTTTTTACATACCATATCTGTCTCTGGTGTTGCCCGGTGCAACGTTGTACGAGATCTCGCGATATTAAACTCCCGCGATATCTCTCGTTGAGAGGTAACGTTGTCTCGCGAGACGCTAATGCTAGCGCTAGCAGAGCCCCTAACAAGTCAGCGTCACGGACAGCATGGCTTCGCCGGATGAAGTTGCTATAGAAGACGCCCCAACTACTGATGGAGGGTCACGGTCCCGCAGACGCTTCTACATTGATGGAGGGTCCCGGAGCTGCCGACGCTGCCCCGGATGTAAAGACACACGCGTGTGACCGGTGTTGCCAGATAGAGTCCCACCCACCCAAAGCACTCTTTACCCGCAAAAGTCAGAAGGAAAATCGCGGTGAACCGCCCAATCTGGCAACACTGGTGAGTGACGACGGCTGCTGATGCGGATATTTATGTCAATTTTTGGTTAAGTCCTGCGTGAATATCTATATTCTACAAAAAAAAAACGGCAAAATGAAAGAAAAGTAACGAGGCTATTTTTAAAAAGTAAGGAGTAGAAAGTACCAGTAATTGCCTGAAAATGTAAGAAGTAGAAGTATAAAGTAGGCTGAAAAATAATTACTTTACTAAAGTATAGATAACTAAAATTTGTACTTAAGTAAAGTAACGAAGTATTTATACTTCGTTACTTGACACCTCTGNATGTTTATTAAATTTGTTCATTTTTTTACAAAAGAAACAATACAAGACAATCTCATTAAATGATAGTGTACAAAATGTAAAAAAATGAAAGGTAGCAGAAAGAAGAATAAATCTTATTATATCTGCCCCTTACTTACAACAATCAGATTAAACAACAATAATCAGCCATGTAAACAATAATAATCTTCAACCAACTTTTTCCAACAATCAGATTAAACAATAATAATCTTCAACCAACAGTACAAAATGACTAACTCTTTCTAATTTTCTAATTGATACAATACACATTACGCTATTTCATATATTTTTTTAACACATTTGTTTTGATCATTTTTTTAAATGTAAACATTGACTTGGCATTTTTAACTACATTCTCCAAGCCATTCCATAATCTAATTCCCTGGATTGAGGTAGAACGTCCCTTCAAACTGGTTCTGAATTGTGGTTTTACAAACAACTCTGTCCCCTTAAGATTATAACAACTTTGTCTTTTAACAAAGTGCATTTGGATATTTAAAGGTAATGCATTATTTTGAGCTCTATACATAACTGATAAAATATTATAGTCTACCAAATCATGGAACTTCAATAACTTCAGTTGATAAAATAATGTACTTGATGGATGACGGTAATGCTTTCTAGTGATAATTCTTACAGCTCTTTTCTGTAATACAAAAATAGGTTTTGTGATTGTTTTACACGCATTCCCCCAAACATCAATACAATAGATTAAGTGTGGAACAATGATTGTGTTATACAACAAATACAGAGCTTTATCATTCAATAGGTCTCTGACTTTGTACAGTACTGCAATCGATTTAGCTATTTTTATTCTTACAGAATTTATGTGTTGTTTCCATGTCAGTTTGTCATCAATGATAACACCCAAAAACTTCACCTCATTCACTCTACAAATCTCAACATCCTCAATTTTGAGTGGAACATCAACAGTTTTCTTTTTATTACTGAATATCATGTAATTAGTTTTTTCTAGATTTAATGATAATTTATTTATTTTAAACCAAGTTTGTATCTTGACAAATTCTGTCTTTATCAATTCCAACATTTGTTCTATATCTTCACCTAAACAGAAAAATGTGGTATCATCAGCAAAAAGTACACATTTAAGGAGTCCTGACACATTTACCAAGTCATTCACATATAAAATAAAAAGCTTTGGTCCAAGTACAGAGCCTTGGGGAACTCCACATGTGATATTACAGAGGTCAGATCCTACACATCATATCCATGTCCACCCAGTCTTTCGATCTCTTGTCTGTAAGATGTTTTACTACATTCATTATTTCCTCTTTGTTAGTTCCATTTAGAAAAATACTATTTGCACAACCTGTAATTGAGTGGGTCACATTTTTATCTACTTTTGGTATCTTAGCTGCAAGGCTTGATCCAACATTCACAAAATATTGATTAAATTCATTTACAATTTCATTTTCATCATGAATTTCATCGTTGTCTTTTACAAAATATTTTGAAATACCAGTTTTTGCTTTATGATTCTTCAGGACACTATTCATTACTCGCCATGTTGCTTTCATATCACCATTACTTTTATCTAATAATTTACTATAATATTCTTTCTTATGTTTCCTTATAATCCCCACTAATTTATTTTTATACTTTTTATATTTTTCTTCAGCGCTCTGACTTCGCAATTTCAAGAAACATGAATACAAATAATTCTTTTTTTTTACAAGCATTTCTCAACCCTTTTGTCATCCATGGTTGATCAATCGTATTTCTCTTTGTGTAATTTGTTTGCACACAATTCTTTTTGTACAGGTTGTCTTTGTTTGTGCATGAATTATATAGTAAGTAGCTGAGTATCGAGGGTCTGTTTTGATCTATTAAGCATGTTCATAAAATATAAAAGTTTAGGTTTTTCTCTTGTTTTGTTGTAAATACATACCGTAAATGAATCCCACATTAAAGCAGGAGATGACTGTCAACACTTAATCCCTAATTATTTGTTCTTAAATCCACTGCCTTGGTCCGTCCGGATTAGGCCTGCTGTTTTGCTTTAACCCAGCTTTGATCGTCTGTCCTTGAGCTATCTTTGAGCTGCAAGAGCTGACTCTACTCATTTTTGGTTGCAGATAACTGGGACCAGGAACACCCAAGGGTCACCATATGTCTTAGATAATACTAGAACAGGCAAAAATCTGCTTTATATGTAGATGTTACAGTAAATAGAGGCTTGAATAAGTGTAATTTGTAATTTAAAATATCAATATGAAAATGTTATGCTAATATATATTCGTAGAGGAGAACACATGGAGTAACATGATCTCTTGGACGGTTAAGAAGACCTCTGTTGTCCTTTGTAGCCCTGGGGACTCTGTTTTCCTTTTTTATGGACAGTCTTTTGTTTAAACCTCTGTTAACGCTGACTCGTCTAGACCTGTAAACAGAAACTAATCAAGTTGTTCCAGAATGTTTTCTTTCATGCCGTTTGTGTGAAATTGATAAGATGTCGAAACTATGTGCAATAGATCTCTGTTTCCATGGTGACTGGCCTGCCAGCTGTTGAGCGCAAGTGATGTTTTTTTTGTTGTTGTGCACCCACCCATAGCAACAAAGGATACATTCTCAAGTTTTATCAACTATCAGCAGTCGTTTATTATTGTTGCCGGTTCTGTTGGAAATTACTAAAATAACTTTATTTATTTTTTCTTCTAAATATCCTTGTAGATCGTCCAGTATCACTGGGTTTGGACTCTGAGCACGCTTTCTATTGATATCTCTTGTGTGAAGCTGAGACCCAAGATGCCTCGAAACGATGAGCGACCCTCCACGTCCAGCGGCGAGGACCAAGGCAGCGATGCAGAATCATTGTCAGAATGCAGCGCAGGCACGGCCGTGGCCAGTGATCTCGACTCGTCGCGCGACAGCTTTAACAGTGACTGCTCCAGCAAGCCCTGCACTCCGTCCTGTGAGTTTCCATCTCTGTACCTTATAAAGGTGTTGGCAGCGTTGATAATCAGATGTTTGTCCCCTCACAGCAAGCCCTCCAAGAGTCTTGAACCTAGATGAAGTCATGGAGGCTGGAAGAGACCTGTTCAATCTCAAACTCTCCCATGAAATTGTGCTGAATAAGGATTTTCACATGGAGCCAAATCTAAAACCACCAAACAGGTATTTACCAACACATTCTTAGAACTGTGTGTAAAGGTCTGGGGGTCTTTAGTGGCAAATATTGGAACAAAACATTTGAAGCTTGGTTAATGCCCAATAGGGAACATGGTTAAAGTTAACTGGGGATTCCTGCTCCATATTTTAGTTTTAAAAAAATCACAATTACCGTATTTTTCAGACTATAAGTTGCACGAATTGTAAGGTGCATAAAGTGAAACAAAACAGTCAGATAAGTCAAACTTTATTCAACATTCACAATAACCACGTAAAATCGGTTCGAGGTCAGTAAGTACAACCAGAATGAATACGTAAGGTGCACTGGATTATAAGACTTACTGTTAATTTTTGAGAAAATGTAAAGATTTTGAGTGCGCCTTATAGTCCGAAAAATATAGAATATAAAATATAATTTATTTTAATGAGTAAAAATATGATATAAATTACAGGTAGTCCTCGACTTACGATGGAGATCCGTTCCTACGCTGCGTCGTAAACCGAATTTCGACTTAAGTCAGAACATACGTAAATACTTCACCTTATACGTACAGTACTATATTTTACCAAGCACATAGCCCATCCTAACACAGTACCCTACATAATTATCAAAAACACAAACATTTGGGAGCCATAATGAAGGGGGAAAAAAAGAGTTAATTTCCTACTGGGGGCTGGTGAAGCCGTTTCCTCCGTCCCGTCTCCGTATTCTCCATTCATTTACGACATAAAACCGCCGTCCAGCTTGGTCCATCCTCCGTGTTTGTTTACGACGTAAAACCGCGTTCACAGTACACTCAGTAACAGTAAGTTGTACTATGTACAGTTTTGTTTTGTTTTTTGAGTGTCCAGAGGACCAGGCTTAGCTTTTTTAGAGAGTACAGGGCAGAATTCCTCCGCTAGCTACGTTTACCACTGAAACCGGAAACTGCGTAACTCCATCCATCCATCCATCCATCTTCTTCCGCTTATCCGGGGTCGGGTCGCGGGGGTAGCAGCCTAAGTAGGGAGGCCCAGACTTCCCTCTCCCCAGCCACTTGGAGCAGCTCCTCCGGGGGAATCCCAAGGCGTTCCCAGGCCAGCCGAGAAACATAGTCCCTCCAGCGCGTCCTGGGTCTTCCTCTGGGTCTCCTCCCGGTGGGACATGCCCGGAACACCTCACCAGGGAGGCGTCCAGGAGGCATCCTAACCAGATGCCCGAGCCACCTCAACTGGCTCCTCTCGATGTGGAGAAGCAGCGGCTCTACTCCGAGTCCCTCCCGGATGACTGAGCTTCTCACCCTATCTCTAAGGGAGAGTCCAGCCACCCTGCGGAGAAAACTCATTTCAGCCGCTTGTATCCGAGATCTTGTTCTTTCGGTCATAACCCAAAGCTCATGACCATAGATGAGGGTGGGAATGTAGATCGATCGGTAAATTGAGAGCTTTGCCTTTTGACTCAGCTCTCTCTTCACCACGACAGACCGGTACAGCGCCCGCTTCACTGCGGACGCTGCACCTATCCGCCTATCGATCTCACGCTCCAGTTTTCCCTCATTCGTGAACAAGATCCCGAGATACTTAAACTCCTCCACTTGGGGCAGGACCTCCTCCCCGACCCGGAGAGGGCATGCTACCCTTTTCCGGCTCAAGACCATGGCCTCGGATTTGG
>JBBPBX010000532.1:82146-120794 GCA_038048925.1 Garcialebias charrua
TGCTTTTTCAGTTAATTTCTTTTTTTTTTTTTTTAGCTCATTTAAGCTCTTTCCACTTCCTTCTCCTAGGTTAAGCTTTTGTCATGCCTTGACAGCTACTTTCAATGTTTTTGCAATTTGTAGTTTTTTAAAATCTGATTTCCTAATTTTTTTGCGCTCATTTCTGCTTATTTTAACCTAATTAAGCAAATATGTGTACTTTCTGTGTTCTGCTAATTTAGTCTCCGTATGTTTCACATGTTTAGCATGTTTTTAATCTAATTTCAGCTGTTTTTCAGCAAGTTCTAATGCAATAAGCACTCACATTGCATTTTCAATACAATTTCTCTAGTTACCGGAACTATAACCTTATTTATTTATTTATTTATTTGTTTGTTTTTGAAAATGAAGGGAGATCTTTCGTGTTCTGGACCTGATGAGGGTCGACCTTGTCAACAATATGATCAGAGACATCCAGCCTGTGCTGCAGAGGATCAGTGTTGATTATGAGAGGGAAAAGTTTCAAAATGTCTTGGACAAAACACCCAGTAAGTTTAAAAACATTAATAAAGTTTTTGTAACTGACTGCATGGTGGGGAAATTAAATGTTGTGTTAGAATATATAATGCAGCACACAATCTATTGTTTCCAAGTGAAGCTGATAAAAAAAAGTTACTTTTTTCAGATGCCTTAAGCAAAACCACCTCCTGGATCCAGTCGGCATTAGAAGAACTGCTTTCGGCCACCGTCGCCACGGAAAAATCTAACGACCCGGAGAAAAGACGTGGAGCCATGCCTGGGCCTTTCCAGATACTCAGTGCTGCTTTCCTTCACATTCTCATGTGGGATTTCTCAAACAGCCCAGTGCCGGAGGTAGTGTGAAAAAACTGGGTAATCTAAATGAACAAATGTAAAATTACACCTGCATAAGGAAATATGTTCATGTCTACCTTCGCCTTTGTACAACAGTGATATTTAGAGATTTAGGATCTTTTTGTTCCACATTAGACTTGGATGACGGATGAGACCCGACTACAGGAGATTCAGTGGCAGCTCAGGCGGTGTGAGGCGGTGAACGAGGTGCTGCTCATTGTGTTCAGCACCGTTGGCGAGCCGGTCCAGGGGCTTTCGTCCCTGTCGGACCGCTTGAAGAGGATGATCAGTGTGCTGCTGGACGGGATGCACAGACAGTCAGTTCCTCCTTTTTGATTCTATACCTCTTCCTGAAATGTATCACCGTGCACCACAGGCTCTCTGTGACCTTATTTTTATAAAGACCTCTTTTGTGTTTCTCTCCTTTCACAGAGACTTTAACCTACAAGAAGCACTAGAGGGCGTCAGTGCTCAGATTTGCTGCGAGCTCAACAAGTCTTTGACAGAAAGGAAGTACCCTGCACTGACCCCAGAGCTGCAGGCCACACTGACAGGACAAATCTGCAGCATCAGCCAGAAGAACAATCCCATTCGCACTCTAGTTGGTAAGATGTAAAAAAAAGACTGATGAGGTGCAGATGTGCATGTGTCCTCTTTATTCCTTAAATAGAGATAAAATAGTAAACGGTAGTTCCTCGTTTATTGCAGGAGTAACGTTCCGGACTCCCCTGCAGTAAGTGATAATCTGCATAGTAGGGATGCTATATTTATGTTAGTGTTTTTATACATTTTAAGGCTTTATAAATACTTCCCACACTCTTGCAATGTTCTAAGCTCTTAAACCTACTAATTTTAACAACATATGTATATGTAGCTACTAAATGTTACTCACCAGCTCTTGGTTCCAGTCCGACTCTGTTCCATTTCAACAGACCTACCCTGCCAGTTCTGCTCGGCTCTCTGGCTCGGGGTAGTTCCGGTGGGCTCCGGAGAGAACGCCGGACCTCCGGGTGGTGCCTCCCTGCTCAGAAAACCTTGTGAGCCGGCGGACACCACTCAGATTCACCCATGAGTCTGGAGGTCCGGTTCTGGTTCGGTTCCCAGTAGGTTCCATGCGGCTCTCTGCATCCGCTAGGCGCCGAAGTAACCGTATGAATAAGGATTGAACTTTTCGGATCAGATCCAAACTTTCCCTCTGTTTCAGCAGAAGGCAACGGGGCTTCTGCACTGTAAAAAAAAATCCGTAGTTTTTACGAAAAAAAACTGGCAGCTGTGGTTGCCAGAATAAATCTGTAAAAAATACACTGAACATGTAAACAGTTGTACAGAGTTAGCTGTAACTTCAACAGTTTTATGATGTACAATTAACAAGCTAGTTTGTAAACTTAAATACATTTTCAATGTACTTTTTACAATATTTTAATGTAAAAAATACAAATCAAACAGTAAATTTTACAGATTATTTTACTTAGATGTACATTTAAAATCTGTTTAAGTTTACAATATTTCTTGGAAATTCTACATATTAAAACTGTTGAAATTACAACTAACTGTAAAACTGTTTACGTGTTCATAGTATTTTTTACAGATTTATTCTGGCAACCACAGCTGCCAGGTTTTTTTTGTAAAAAGTACAATTTTTTTTATTTTTTTTTACAGATTTATTCTGATAACCACAATTGTCAGCTATTTTTATAAAAAATATACAGTATTTTTTTAATTTATTTTTTTAGCATTTTTATTTAGCAAATTAGCATGAACATGTCACTGTTTTACAAACAAAACAAGACTTACCCAAACAAATTTCACATACTCAGCATTAGTGAAATACGAAAAATAAAACTTGTTAGAATGACTTTCAAATACTAAAATTAAATTAAATTAAAACTTAATTAATTAAAACTAAACTAAAAGTTTTTCTCATCCGTTTATGTAAAAAACGAAAATGTAAAAAATAAGAACAGCTTCAAAAAACGTAATGAAACATTTCTGTTTTATACTTAGTGTTTCCAATTTTTTTAATTAAACCAAAATACCAGAATAGCCCAACTGTCTGTGAAAACGTACAAAATAACTTCAGCCACATTTACAGCTCTGTTTCTTGTATTTCAGTTACTTACAAGTTATAACCAATGTCACACATAACTGCCGTGTGTTCATATTTTAACAATACAAAACCTTTAACCTTTTACAGGCTTTTCTAACAAAATCAAAAGAGCTATACCGTACACTGATGTATAGTATGTAAAAAAAAACACAAAAAAAACAGCAATGACACTGTAACAATTGTTTATCTTTTTTGCATTGTAACTCACAGGTTTAGTCCGTATTCAGACATCACGCCACTCATGATCTGAGAGCTCCTGGATTAACGTGAGGACTCTGGGATTCACGTGAAGACGGGATGTGCGGGTCTTTTCAACTTTAGTGCCTTTTTCTTGGTTGATTCCAAAGAAGCACCTAAAGAAATACAAAAACAAACAAAAAAATCAGAGGACATAATTGATATACAGTAAGGGTTTTCGTTAGATAAACCTTCAGCCCCCCAGTCAGAGCGTGTGTGAGTAATGTGGACTTTTTGCTTTTAGGATTGTGTGTCTAAGAGTGTGTGTGTGCATGGGTTTGTATTGTGAGGACCCACTGTCCATCAAATGTCTCTTTTTTGACTAATTGTATAAGAGAATACGCTAACAATAGATTGTTTCTGACGTCCATAATGGCGAAGATGGGCGGTCTTTTGGGGTGCATGACATCATGTGCAAAGGGTCAATAGGATCAAACAAATATGATATGAGCCATATGATAGAATAGCAACATGTCTAGTAGGGTGTATCTCACCTCTTGCCCATTGACCCCTTGAGATAGGAACTGTAACAAGTGCAAGATGACTGACTGACAAACCAATAAAGAGAAGAGTACGGTAACTCACCTCTGAAGACATTCCAGAGTTGATGCAAGGTCTGATGGGTAGTGGATGTTGAAGGAGTAATAGCTGCCAAACATCATGCAAAGGGCAGAAATTAAGGAAGGGATGTTGCCATGCACAATGTTCCGATCCAAACTCAGCATAAACCGTCTGGCAGCAAAGCAGGACTGTCCTAAAAAAATAAAGAAATGGGCTTAGTTTGCCAATACTGTTTTTAATTTGAACACAACAATATTAAGTTTCAGTAAATACATTTAAAAGAGCGAAGGAAAAACACATTAGTAAAAGTATGTATGTTGTGTACATGTAGTATGTATGTTGCATATAGTATATATATGTATTCTGTATGTTTGTTGTATGATGTATTCTATATGTTTGTTGTATGATGTATTCTATATGTATGTAGTATGCATGTATGTAGTATGTATGTATGTATGTATGTAGTATGAATGTATGTAGTATGTATGCATGTACTATGTATGTATGTATGTTGTATGTATGTATGTATGCATGTTGTATGTATGTATGTATGATATATGTATGTAGTATGTATGTATGTAGCATGTATGTAGTATGTATGTAAGGAGGGAGCATGTATGTATGTAGCATGCACCAGTATGTAGTATGTATGTAGTATGTATGTAACATGTATGTATGTAGCATGTATGTAGTATGAATGTAGCATGTATGTATGTATGTATGTAGTATGTATGTTACATGTATGTATGTATGTATGTAGTATGTATGTTACATGTATGTATGTAGCATTTATGTTGTATGTATGTATGATGTATGATTGTATGTATGTAGTATGTATACCGAGTGATAATATCAACAAACCTCATTGTCAGCAAAGGGTGTAGGCTTCAGGGCAGGCACATGAACCTCTTCATAACCTTTGCGTTGCTTACGAAGAGCCATCTGGGAGCTGGCAACGTTTGTTGGCCATGAAATGGCTACCCTGAGTGAAGGTCAAGTCTTCAAGGTCCAGAAGCTGTCGAGGCACCACTGACTGTAGGAGAACACGACAGCTTTAATAGTCTGGCACATTTCCATCAAGTGTATGTCTCTATAGAAAATGTGACAGTATTTACCTCTCCATGGCCAACGTCCAATGCTTCCAAGTCATCAACGCGAGACTTCCTCACACTCTCCCTGCGAGATCGCTCTTCCTAGAAAACAAAACCGAGCTGTGATGGTCCACACAGACAAATGGTTTTATGGCATAACTTCACAAACAGGAATTATTACCCGAATTATGTCCTCCTTCTCTGTCTCCTGAAGCTGGTAGAGAATCTTTGACAGCTCCTGATCCGACTCCATTTTCCCTATGATACGTTCATTTTATGCTTCACTCTGAGCGCTCGCCAGCATGGTACAATACTGAACTGTGTGTATGTGAAAAGACACAAACAATTTCAAAATAAAAACAATATGGCAGAACGTTGTGGCAAACTTTCATCCAGCCAGACTTGACTTACTCATGCGACGGTGCTGACGGAGGATTTTAATGAAATCGAATGCGTTGACGCCCAACAACAGCACCAGCTGGTTCTCACATTCTCTGTCATCACTGGCAGTCTGTAAAACAGGAGAAAAGGGGTGTCCAAAAGATCTGTGTGTGTGTGTGTGGGGGGGGCACGAGTCAACTATCAACAAATGTCGACAGACAAACCTTGAGGATTTCTAAGACTTCATCAGCTTTCTTTTGAGAGACAATGGCATCGTCATAGAATAATAAGAATAATAATGAATTTAATTTACAACGCACTTTTCATTAACAAAAATCTCAAAGTGCTAGAAACGACTGAACTGACGCTGGAGCCAAAAGGCATCGATGTCTCTAGGATGTAAATCTTTTTTCTTCATAGTCATCACATCACCTGTTTCTCCGAGCTACAAAAACAGGAATTAATTAACAATAAAAATAAATGTCTGAATAAAAAGGCTAAAGTACTGAATAATGACAAGAACACTACACTTACCGTACATTGGCTGTAAGTGTAGTGGTCACACATGCCGTCTTCATCTGAGTGTTCATCTCGTACTTCTCCAAACTGGTCTTCATCTCCTTCCTGCAAACCAGAAAAATTATTACTTTTATAATTTATTTGGAGCACAAACATCTGTATGTTCCAAAGCTTTTGGGGACAAAATTTGCAATAACATTTATCACTGAAATTCAAAGTCAGGTGAATCTTATTTTCAGTGAGGGTCAGTTCGTTGTGCAGAAAGCTGTTGGAACAAAAAGGAATTTAACATCATGAAAAAAAAAACTTTACCTTTAAAAAAAAAAAATTCTTATCTGACACAAGGGTTCCTGAGCTTAACCGTTCCTTAATAAATTCACGTAATGGTCAAATCTGTTGGATTTAAAAAGTACCCTGATGCATGCTCAATAATCCAGGTAGAAAAATCTAAAAAAGCTAAGTCTGGTCCTCTGGACAGTCAAAAAAATAAATAAATGTAGAAACGTTTTGTCTTTCGTCCAAAAGACTTCCTCAGTCTGAGCTGCTGTATTCAGCTCAGTCTTATAAATAGCACCCTCTCACAGTGGATCAACCAGTTGGCTGATGACCGCCGAAACCAGCTGCTCACATGATCAAGGAGGACCATCAGCCTAACGATGGATCATTAGCACCCTGATGGTTGTTTGCTATCAGGGTATATGCAGAAATTCCAGAGTTGAATTTAATACCTTTTAATACCTTTTTAATACCATCAAAATATTTTTTTAATACCATCACGGCACCGAGCTGTAACCGTAGCGGCAACCTGTTGTACTTCAGTTTAGAGCAACTAATTGTAAAGTGATAGATTACTGTCATTTTCTTCCTAAACTTTGGTAGTAAATGTAGTTTTATAACAATTACTGGATACATCAATTTGCTTCTTGCCTCAATAAAAGCACTGACCTACTTGTTATTTAAATCTAACCCAAGAGAAAAAGTTTAATTGTTCCCACACATAACATATCTCTAATGGCAAACAAAAACTGTAAACTTGAAAACAGAACAGTTTAGTTAAAATAATTCAACACTGAACACATGCATAATTCAAAAAGAGAGGTAGAAAATAATAACTACTGTATTTTTCATCCTGTAAGTTGCAGTTTTTGCATAATTTACATGCCTTGCAACTTATAAGACGAAGTGACATATTTATAGATTTTTTTCCCATATTTATAAACCATAACACTGAAATATGGCTTATAATGACAAATTTAAAAAAGTTCAAGACAAAAACAACTGAACTTTATTAATTATACTATTTATTATACTATTATACTATACTTTATTGTTTTTTTATTGCATTTTTTAGAATTCACCATGTCCTGGATGACTGAGAATCTTCACTAGCTATTAATAGCCCTGTTTCCATCCATTTTCATTTCGAATTTTGAGCTACCTCGCAAATATGTAAATACAAATTAATGCAGATCAGAAGTGTTTCCATCTGCTGGCTTGAAGCGCTTCTTCCAAGCCGCGCACAGCGTCATTACGTCAGACGTCAGCGTCATTACGTCAGACGTCAGCACTGCGCATGTCTACAGTAAACCAGAGAGTAAACAGGAAGTAGCGGTTGACAACAGAACCCGGCCACACATCTCGTCAAAATGGAGAGAATATTTCAGGTACGTGTTGCTATCGGGTAGGGCTGCAACTAACGATTATTTCAATAATCGATTAATCGGCCGATTATTTTTTCGATTCATCGATGAATCGGCAAAAAAAAAAAAAAGGAAACAAGTTTTAATTATCACCTCTTTATTCCAAAATTTGACTGACATATCAAATCGCACAAAAAACAGGTTGCTACTTGACTATTCTGTTAGTAAAATATTGAATAATTAAAAAATAAAGTTAGTCAGCTTCAATAAAAAATAAATGTACACAAACATATATACAAATTAGGGGTGTAACGGTACGCTAAAATCACATTTCGGTTCGGTTCAATTACAAGGAGGGCTCGGTTCGGTTTATTTTCGGTTTATTTTCGGTACAAAAAAAAAAAGACAAAGTAAAGACTTACAAAATGTTTATTTTGAAAATATGCCAAAAATATGTTAATTATATTAAAAATAATAAAAATCTTAATGAATACAATAACAGTCAGAACCAGAACAATAAGCAGCAACAGACTGTTTACAATCTTAACTAATAAAGTTTTTGTCCAGTAGCACCAGTGTGGCTGTATTTGTCCTCATTACTCACAACCTCTTCTTGGTGGGACTGGTCCTGGAACAGTTCCAGAGTTCAATTCAGTCATCACACACTTCTTAGCTGCAGCAGGTGATCTCTGGTGGATTTCCCTGAAGTGGAAGGAGAGCAGCTACCTCTGTAACTGGAAATACTGGAAATAAAACACAGAGGTAAAAAAATAAGTTAATAAGATTATAATTTTAAATAATAATAAATTATAAATAATAATTATAATAAAATAACAATACCTCTTGAACGGTTGAATATCTCACTCATCATCAGGGCAGGGTTTAAATCAGCTCCAGGACTTGTTGACCATCAGTTTTAGTTTTTTCATAAAGAGCTGAACTTTTTGACTTAAGTGTTGACGTGATGGATGTCTCATAGCAAGGATCAACTGTGCATTAAAAACTTTCAGACTTAGATTCAGAGCTTTAAAAACTCATACAGTTTGTGTTATTGATCTGGACCCATCTAAATTACCTGATGAAGTTGTTTAAATGCAGCTGTGTTGTTAGCGCACTTTGTAGAAGTTGTTTAAATGCAGCTGTGTGGTTAGCGTACTTTGTAACAGCTCGTTCACGTTCTGATGACGTAGTTTCCAGCGCGTTCACGTTAGACGTGTTGCTGCTGCAGATCCAGTCTTCATGAAAAAACGTCCACACACACAGCTTTGTGCGCTCGTCTTTTAACAAGAAAACCATAACGTTAACAAACAGGAAACCGCAGCGAGAAGCTAACGGCTAATGCTGCGCGTGCTGCGAGATAATAGCTCCGTGCTGAAACGCGCCCAGGAAATTTTGTTCCGCGGCGCACATATTAACATTCAATGAGTGAAAAAATAACCGTTTCGGTACAGCACGTTCGGTTCGGTCCACCTCCGTACCTTTTCGGTTCGGTACACCAACTACAACCGTTACATGCCTAATACAAATGTATGATTTATACCTGCACAAAATGTAGCTACTTTGTAAAATGTGTTTTTGAGGGACGAGTGTAACCTGGATTAAAGGTGTGGATTGTTTTAACCTGGATGGGGCAGCTGTGGCTGAGTTGTTAGAGCAGTCGTCCTCCAATGCAAGAGTTGAGGGTTGGAATCCACCAGCAGTCACATGCCTAAGTGTCCATGGGCAAGACACTGAACCCCATGTTTGTGCCCCATTGGTGTATGAATGTGAGCTAAAGCTCTGATTAGTCTCTTTAGAATGATTTGTTCTTTGTAATCTAGTAGAGTGCTGTATGAATGGGTAAATGAGGACATGTAGTGCTTTACACTACTATAAACAATGTAAAGCACTTTGAGTATCAATTAGATAGAAAGGTGCTATATAAGTACAGTACAGTCCATTTACCATTACAAGTGTGGATCATTGTAACCTGGGTTAAAAGTGTATCATGGCAGTGAAGTCTTCGTCTTCAACCATCGACAGAGGCCTCATGTCAGTGACGTTCATGTAAGGATCTTTCAGTCTCTGCTGCTTGCTGTGGTGTGCATGATGTCTGTCCATCATGAAGGCTGTCATTGTTGTTTTCTGGAATGAGAGAGAGTTTATATGTATTATATCATAATTTACAGTAACTCAAGAAATGCCTTGTTTCACTTGGTTAAACACACAAGCACACACACACACACACACACACACAAATATAAAATACTAATTACACACACTTGAGTAGATGAATAAATTACTGTAATTCCTGTTTAAATGCAATTCATCCTTCCATACAATGCAGTGACTTCAGACTTTGCCAGCAAATTAAAAGTTGAAGCTAAATCATTAAATTATCACCATCTTTGTGTTAGATTTATTTATAAAACACATTTAAACACTGCTTGTATCGTTACATTAAAAATAAAAACACACACATTCTCTGTCACAGCTAAGAAACAAGCAGCTTCAGCTGCCAGAGACACTGGCATCACGTTTTCTCTCTTTGAAACAGAACAAACCTGCTGATCTTCCTTCATTCACACCGTGGTGAAGCCCGTCATGTTTACATTTCATCTGCGTGGTTATCTCGTGTCGCGTCGTCACTTTTCAAAGCTTTTTTATCTATGAAGCGTCGAACTCCCACACGTTGTAGGACTTATTTACAGTTTTCTCTGCGTCGCGTCGGTCATTGTAAAATAGACTTTGAAAACAGTCTCTGCTCTGTTTCCTCCTCCCTCCTCGCTCTGTTCAGAAGCGCCACACACGCGCAGGCGCAGCACGCTGACGCTGCAGAGTTTTTTTTTTTTTTTTCAAACTTTATTCAGTCAGGCTCAGCCAGCTTTGACAAAAGCTTTACCGGTGAACAAAACAGCTCCGCGGCGCCGTGAAAGATGCATAATCGCGCGACACAACGAATCGATGATGAAATTCGTTGCCAACACTTTTAAAAATCGATTTTTATCGATTTTATCGATTCGTTGTTGCACCCCTACTATCGGGCGAGTTGTATTTATTCTGTCATGCCAACTAGTTTTAGCGAGTTACATGCTGTTCGGAGCGGAAACAGCTGATCAGTCACGTGACGTGAATGTGCGCTACGGCAGCACGAGTCGGCAAATGTGTTTCCATCTGTCGTTTTGCGCAGCTGCTCGGTTTCGCAGCTCCCAAAAACCACCTCAAGCGAGCGTATAAACTTTTTGGCGAATTTCAGGAAGTAACTTCGTATTTTGCCGTTTCCATTAAGCTTTTCTGCTGCGATACTTCAAAATGCGCACCTAGAAACCTTGATGGAAACACGGCTATTGACTCAATCGGCCTGCCATACTCTCCCCACCTCTCTGCTTGAACCTTCAATCCAGCAGCCAGCTGCACCGGTGGCGAAATGCAGCTAATTTGACCATTAAAGTGCATTTACTAAGAAAATGACAGACAGAAAAACACCTCTGCTATAATTTTGAGCTAACAAAGAATTGTTTAGGTATTTTTCTTGTTAAATGACGGCGAAACGAGCCGCGCTCCCTCTTCCCGTTTTCACCGCTGAGCAATCACGGTGCACACAGGCACTGAGGCAGCGACACTTTTTTTTTTTAATAAAGCCGATTTAACCATTAAAGTACTTTTATTAAGAAAACGTTAGACTGAGACACCCCTTTTGCTATAATTTCGAGCTAACAAACAATTGTTTAGGTAAATTTCTTGTTAAATGTCGGAAGATAAAGTCGCGCTCCTCTTTCCTGTTTCTTTTTACAGACATGATCAGCCTCGGCCAGCTGTAGGTGCGCGCGCACACTGACTGACGATATGACGTCTTTGTTTTAGCTAAGGTCCTACTTGGAACATAAAATTAGAAAAGATAAATAAATTCACAGACCTTTTTTTAGACGCCAGAAAGGGAAAAATATAGTTGTGTAGGTTTAAAAAAATTTAATACCTCGTCAGATGACGTTTATTACTTTTTAATACTTTTTAATGGCCTTAATTTGTGTTAATTTCATTTACTACCTTTTAATACCTTTTACAACCCCGCGGATACCCTGGCTATTCACAGAGGGCTGAGTGATACAAGCAATAACAGCATTGTAAGAGGAGGACAGTTGAACCCAGAGGCCTCCACCTCTGTTTAATGATGGGCGGTTTCTTTTCACAAAGATGGACTCCTTTACTCCTCTCTCAAACCATTGTTCCTCTCTATCAAGGATGTGAACAGCTTCATCCCTGAAAGAGTGACCGCTGGCCTGTAGATGAGTGTAGACTACAGAGTCCTGGTCTGATGATGTTGATCTTCTGTGCTTTTTTACATTTTTCTACCTGGATTATTGATCATGCATCAGGGTACACTTACATTGGCTGTAAGTGTAGTGGTCAGGTCACACATGCTTCCTCTCCTTCACGGTCTTCATCTGAGTGTTCATCTCGTACTTCTCCAAACTGGTCTTCATCTCCTTCCTGCAAACCAGAAAAATTATTACTTTTATAATCTATTTGGAGCACAATAGTCAAATATTCTGGATTTAAATTGTTTCATTTTGACGTCTTCCAAATCATTGCTTGCACTGTGTGCTCAGCATAACATTAAATATATTACTTTAATTAAAAATCTGTGATTTTTATCAATTTTGTTGTCCTGTGACATGTTCAAATCTGTTCTGCCATCTTTGTTTTGATTTTTGTGAAAACAAAGTCAAAAGATGCTTCTTGTTTGTTATTTTAAACGTTTTATTTAAAATAAACTGGAGTGCACAGAATAACTTTAAAAGATGCTGTTTTACATTAAATGCAGAGGTTTCAGCATCTATTCTGTGTAAATGTTCTGCTTGTTTTATCACAAAGTGACTGTAATTACTCTTCGTGGCCGCTATAGAGGCGCTGTTGACTCCCGCTAGCTTAGCCTTTAGCTTAACCGTTAGCTTGCGAGTAGCATCTAACAAAATCGGATTAAAAGCAACTTTCGCAAAGAGTTTTAGCCTGTACGTGATAATCGCTAGAACCGCGTTCTTTTAAGAGACAGACTCAATGTTATTAAACCTGTTAACTTCCACGGCACGCGCAAGCACAATTGTCTCAAACGAAATTTAAAAATTATATTGTAGCTAGCCGCTAGCTATGTTGACTTATATTAGTTGGCTAGCTCTACCGTTAGCTAACACGAGCTGAGTCAATATCCACATCGCCTGTTTTAAACATTTTGATACCAACCAACTTCATACATTATGATTAGAAAACATACTTACTGGTATTAAGATTTCCCAAGAGAAGCAAGCAAACGCGCTCAAAAATGAGGCTCTGCGCATGTGCGATGTATGTGTGTGTGTTCTGAGCATGCACGTCAGTGTTGCCAGGTGAGAAATGTAGGATTATCGTACTAGAGCCCTAAAATTATTGTATTTTGAGGGAAATTATCATACACCCGTCATAAACAAAATAAAAAGTATGCTCTATAGTCACTCTGTTGTTGAATAGCGTCTAACAGGCACTCACAGCTTTGTGGCGTCAGTACTGGTGGGAACCATGGACAATAATACGTATTAATGTCTGGTGGCAACTAATGAGCCCACGCGCACACAGCAAGATCCAGTGTGTGTGTTCGCCAAAACTTCAAAAAGTCCGCAGGTGCAAGCAGTACCGGTGTGGGAGCTCTGTGAAGGGGATTTCCACCATTCCGTCCGCTTAAACCGACCAATAGCAAGACAGAAGACTTCTGCTTGACCAGACACTCTCATACAGCAGCACACTCAAACAAACAAACAAAAAATTTTTTTTAATGAAAATAATAATACTGTAATAATAATAAAAATAAAATTATGATAATAATAAAAAAAAGCATCTCACTCAAACTAACGCCAAAGGGTTTTATCACAGAATAAATCCCCCAAAATTCTAATATTGGATGATATGTTGTTTAAGTGATTTTCTTATTACCGTATTTTCCGCCGTACATGTCGCATCAGTCCAATTATGTCCAATAAAGTGGAAAAATCTATGAACTTGTCGCACCGCCGTATATGTCGCATCTATTATGCGTCACCGCTGACGCGTTGCGTAACACGTCAAGGCATCTTTATTTATAGAGCACAGTTAAAACAGATAAACTGCTATCAAGGTGCTTTATAAACAACATCACTGCAGACAACCTGGAAATGTGGGCCGGTGTTTTGCCAAAAATGGATTGGCTGCCAAATGGCCACAGGAGCGTGCCCGGAAGTACTTTAACAAGATTAACACTTAAAAACAATTATTTGTTTGCTGAAAATTATAGCAAAGATGTGTCTTAGCTGAACTTTTCCTTAATACAGTAAATGCACATAATGGTCAAATCAGCTGAATTTAAAAAATCATGTTTAAAAAATTTAAACATGTTTAAAAAATACCGTACGGTAGTTTCACTGTCACAAGCGTGAACGAGCAGCGAGTGGAAACCGGGCATTTCTTTAAAATTTAACAAGCTAAACCCCTAAAAATATATATATATTTTGCTGACATTATAGTAAAGATGTGTCTGAGCTGCTTGGAATTGTTAAAAGTTTGAATGTAAAAATAACAGAAAAAAAGATAAATTTAACACTATTATGCTGTAAATGTAATTGTACTATTTTGTTTTCAGAATCACAGTTTTTCTTTGTTTTAAATACAGCGATAAGTAATTACGATGACAAAATGTTGTCTTTTTAACATATTGGTAATGTAAAAATAACAATAATAATTTGTTTTAGATTTTACAAAACACCCCTGTTACTTAAACATTGTTTTCCTGTATTTCAATTTACAAAATATTTCTGTCAGCATTTTACAGACTTTTACTGTTAAATTCACGGACATTTTTTACAGTGTGGGCAGGACACCGTTGGCTTCTGGGAAATGTAGTCCTCATGAGTGGCAATAGAATACAGGTAGTCCTCGACTTACGACGGAGATCCGTTCCTACGCTGCGTCGTAACCTGAATTTTGACGTAAGTCGGAACATACGTAAATACTTCACCTTATACGTATAGTAGTACTGTATTTTACCAAGCACTTAGCCTATCCTAACACAGTACCCTACATAATTATCAAAACACACATACATTTGAGAGCCATAATGAAGGGAAAAAAGAGTTAATTCCCTACTCTGGACTGCTGGTGAAGCCATTTCCTCCATTCCTCCGGATTCTCCATTCGTTTACGTCGTAAAATCGCCGTCCATAAAACAGCTACTTTTCCACAGCTGCTGCCTGTCCAGCTTGGTCCAACAAGTTTTGTTTTGTTTTTTGAATGTCCAGAGGACCAGACTTAGCTTTTTTAGAGAGTACAGGGCAGTATTTCTCCGCCGCTACGTTTAGAACGTAAGAAACTGCGTAACTCGGCTTTTCAAAATAAAATTTAGAATTTTTTATTTTATTTTTTATTTAAATTTTTTAATGGAGATGCGTGTCGTAACCACGAAACGTCGTAACTCGAGACCGTCGTAAGTCGAGGTCTACCTGTATAGGCTTATTGAGAGAAAACTACAAAATGGCATCTCCGAAGTATTTTTTTTCCGTTAACTTTTTACTGTATCCCGTACTGTCCCATCACTTGAGTAATATTAAATTTGACAGACGTGTGTAAGAATTATGAGGAGGTCAATATTAATACTGACCTCTTTATCCTTAATTAATCTACTTATTCAGATTGAATAGTAAATTCACGGATTCTGTTCTTTTTCAGTTTACCCAATATTTCTGTGATCTTTATGATGGATAAATAAACAGAGCCATTAAGTGACAAAGACGTTAACTTAGTTTGATATGTCAAAGAGACACTATCATTTATTTAAAATAAATCAACTAAATTAACACCATTACACTTGATTGACATGATTTCACTTTCTTTCAAATTAAAACGTCAGCACACTTGATTTAACACAACAGACATAAATACTAGATGTTACACATATTTAGTCTGAGGGGCATTTCAGCTTAAAAATATAGTTTCCAGCTTAGGTTGAGAGGGAAAAGAAATAGGAGGAAAGATTTAAGAAGAATTGGGAGGTTAAGAGAGGAAGTTTATCTTGCATTTATGAAACCAGATGACACTCTTCAGTACGCGTCCAGCTAAGATATCATCACACCTCCAGCAAGCAAACAGCTGCTCCTTTACCTTAAGACGTCCGCCTTGGTTCTGGTAAAGAGCTGTGGTCAACTTTAGACTGACGAGTCGTCGGTCCCGCAAGTCCAAGCTGGACTCCACGCGTGTTTACCTTGTCGGTGTCGGTGATACTCGCTTTCATCGGCAAAAGTCGTGGCAGTCGTGGTTTCTTGGCTCAAGATAATTTATTCCAGGAAGGAATAACAAACGCTCGTTCGAGGTGGACTCATAACAGCCTGTTATCAGTCCTTAGCTGAAGACGCAGGTCGTTAGCTCTTGACCAAAACGTACCCAGCTCTTGGGAAAGGTTCACATCTCTTTGAAATTCCCAACAAACTCTCGGGGAACCTGCTGGTTCCTTCCAAACTCTTGCAGACTCTGACGTTCCAGCCACAGCTTAGAACTTAAAGCAGGATTCAAAGAGAGGAGTGGACTTGCCTTATCAGGCCCAAGGTCAGCCAGAGCAGAGAGAGCTTTGTTTAGGGAACAGACAGAGAAAGCTGGAGCCTTGTTCATGATTAAACTGTCTTCTTATTTCTAAACAAAACAGTCGGGTCTCTGTGACCCGATATTTCCCTTTAACACAGCAGTGAACACAGTTTAACTCTCACAGAATAACACAGCTTAAAAGCACACATCATGAAAATGACAAAAGTTATTCTTTTGATCACATTAGATAAAATCAAAGATAGAAATAGTCTCTTTTGGTGACTATATTTATCAGATTATAGCTAAATGAATGATTTTGTAGTAAATGTCTTGCTTTACTGAGAGGTCAGTAAAGGTCATCACTGGACAGTTCAAAAACCTTAATTTGACTCTGGGTAGGTCCACTACACGTGTCATGAAATTTTTTTTTCCAAGTGAAAAACCGCCAAAGAGCGAGTCCACGAAAGTCAAACCGCCAAGTAGCTTGAAGTTGTGTGAACAGGTGTGCATGTACCACAAAGTTCTGGATTATTTATCCCTGCTTGTTTCCATGGACTGAACTGGTCTTGTCTTGTCTACTACCTTCCCCTGCAGAGGATCGTGTGCAGCAGTACTTCATGGGGGTCCTCTCTGACCCCAAACCCCAGGTCAAACTTGAAGAGGTGCCTGTCGGTTTGGCTGCTGTCAAACCTGAGCTCGCTCTGATCGGGAAAAACTTCATCTCCCTTGTCAACTACAACAGGGCTGTTTATGGACCTTTTTACGCCAATATCATCAGGAAGCTGCTGTTCAGCAACGACCCACCACCTGCAAACGTTCAACAGGACCCAGCTCAGGACTCCGCCTGTCGTGAATAAAAATACAAAACAAAATAACTATATGCTGTTGAAAAGGATTATTTTTTTCTGTTGAGCAAGTCTAGATCTGATAGCTCTTAGGCCAACTAAACAACGCTAAAATCTAAAAGAAGAGACAAAAGTTTAACTAAAGAAGCGTTTTTAAGAGTTAAAAAAGTAAAAACGAGGCATTCTAGGAAGTCCACATAGGGTTTTCACCTTTATTTCTTACAGTACTTATGTATACATCATGTAATCATTAACTTTGACCTGCATCCTTCATACTTAAGGTGTTTCCCTCATAATGTTCCCGGTTTCACACAGGATTAAAACAGTGTTTGTTACATTTCTATCTAGACTCTCTTAAAAGCAATAAATGATACAAAAGAATAAAACTTTAGTATTGAAGTTGCACGACCAGCTTTATAAAATCGTTTAAAAGATGCTGATATTTTTTAAAAGAGTAGCATTTCATACTCCTTGCATACGCAAGCTTTCATGACTCATTCATATTTTTACAGAATTTCATATCAAGAGTTTATTCAAGTCAAGTTGTGTACAGTAAGTGCCATTTTTACAAATAGTAATGGAAAATATGAGAGGGCTCTTTATCGATATACAGTAGTTTGTTCTTTGCGTGTGGACTCTACAATGAGCTAGAACGCTAAATGTTCTGTTTTTTTTATTTGTTTTATGCTGTTATTTAACTTATCGAAAAGAGAAATGCCACTTGTCTGCATGAGCTTTGTGTTGGCGTTTATTTGATTGCTGTTCTTAAATTAGTTGTTTCTTTTTATGTATTCATCCTGGAAATTTTAGTATCTACCAGTGGAGTGCTTGTTAAACTAGTTATATTACAAAGTACTGTAGTTTTATTTCTTATACAGTACGGCTGCATTTTCTGTTAAAACAAAAACAAAAGGTGCTGAAGTTTTAAAGAGGGTACAGTATTGGGTTCAGTGTTTCCTGTGGACCTTGAATTGCACAAAAAAGCAATTGCATATTTACAAAAGTTTACATAAAAAACAAATAACTGCATTTATTCTTCTGTCCCACAGTTAATATAATAAATTGTCTAATGAGTGTGGATGCATCTTAAATACTTGAGTTTAAGTAGGCTTGAGAAAGAAAGTTTGAAAATGAAACAAGTTGCATTTAATGTTAATGCAGCAAACTTTGTAACAGAACATGTAAACCCAATAAAAAAGTGTTTTGCTACAAATGGATCTTTTTAAAACACCATAAAGTTTACCCTTTTAAAAGACCTTTTAAAAACACAGCAGTTCGATGTGTTTGTAGTTTATCATGTGCAAAATTCAATCCTACACTATGTTTAACAAGATGTGGCTGTTTGGATGAGCTAAACTTGGTTATATTAGAACCATGCTGAGAGGTCATTGTACTGTGATAAATGTAAATGAATAAATGCTCAAATATGAAAATTACATGAGCGGACATCCTGTAAATAAAATCCCTTTGAATAAAATTGTTATTTTAAGGAAGTTCCACTCAAGCAGCACCTGAGAGTCTGCAGGTCAGGAGCTTTGAACTCCATGCAAACCACAAGATGGCTTACTGAGAACATTTGTTTGTATAATGAAATATACAGTACTTAATAAATTACATTTTTCTAAAAGTTTTTTTTGTGTGTATCTTTTTTATTGTAAGGATTTCAAAAAAACAAACATTTTGACGGACAACACTACATAAGAAAAATTAACGACAGTAACCGGGTCTTTGAATGCAGCATCAGTTTGCCCAGCTACAGATTCGTCAAATTCATGAGGTCATCAGTCACGTGCTTAAATACCGTCTTGTGATTGGCTGTGTAAAACCGAAGTCGTTGTTTTTGTTATGTATCAGGAAGCAAACAAACTGGGCGTGTGATGTCGCTTCAACAGTAAATTACAGTACTCTTGGTATTTCACTGGAGTCTTTAAGAGTTATTTTAACTTGGAAGCATACAAGTCAACAAACAGCTTTCTTACTAATCAAGAGGAGACATCCGTAAGTAGTTCTCCCGGACTTTCTTTGTTTCTTTTAAGTCGGAGGGGTGAATTTGTCTTAACACCTGAGACATATACGAAGCACTAAACTGTAGGTTTATCTCTGATATTCCAGTCTTTAAATTAATAATGCGTTTCTAGGCACTTCTAGGTAAGTGAATTTAGCCTGGTTATTAAGTACTGGAAGATATTAAAAGTAAAAAAAAGACCAGCTGATAACTGTTGTACTTTTAGTTTTGCTATCAGTTCCTGTTCCTGGTGCTATTTTTATGATGACCGATGTTTAAACTGTGTCCTCGTAGAATTATTTGTTTGGGGTTGTTTATGAATTAGGCAAACATCAGCTGTTTTCATCCATAAAAATGGGAAAATTCCCATTCTAACTTCTCACAAACCTTGTTGCCAAAATGTTTGAGTGCTGAAATTAAATATACATTCATTCAACCCAAATTTAGACTGTGGTACATCAAATTTTATTATATAAATGTAGTAAACTAGGCCTAGTCTGGTGTAAAACATACCCAAAGTCTGACAACCATGGTGTCAAAAGTGGGCCAATGTCAAAATACACTGGTGTGTCAACACTCAACACCTCAGTTTGACTTTCTCAGCAATGGGCATTAAGAATGACATTGATTGCAGGGATCTACAACCCCAATTTTGAGCAAGTAAGACAAAAAAATACAGTTTAGATGCTGAATCTCTTAGAAGTAAAGATGGGCAGAGGTTCACCAGTCTGTGAAAATCTGTTTAAAAATAGTGGAATAATTTCTGGTAGCTCTTTTTTAGTCACATGAATCAACATTTTTTATATATATTTTTTGGAAACCACAGATGCCATGTCCTCTACAGTATACTAAAGAGGAAAGGGAACATCCGTCTGTTATCAGCACGGTTAAAATGCCTGCCTTTCTTATGGTATGTGGGGGTGCATTAGTGCCTCTGGCATTGGCAGCTAACACATCTGACAGGGCCCCATCAATGCAGAAAAGTATATACCGGTACAAATTTTTAGTACAATAGCTGTTACAACCCAGTTTTGCAAATCATGTAATTAGCTTTTTTAGATTTTTCTACCTGGATTATTGAGCATGCGTCAGGGCATGTAATGTTCCATTTAAAATTGAGGGTGTTGAGATTTGTAGAGTGAGTGAGATGAAGTTTTTGGGTGTTATCATTGATGACAAACTGACATGGAAACAACACATACATTCTGTAAGAATAAAAATAGCTAAATCTATTGCGGTACTGTACAAAGTCAGAGACTTATTAAATGATAAAGCTCTGTATTTGTTGTATAACACAATCATTGTTCCACACTTAATTTATTGTATTGATGTTTGGGGGAAAGCGTTTTTGTTTTACAGAAAAGAGCTGTAAGAATTATCACCAGAAAGCATTACTGTCATTACAATGCTTACAATGCTGTTATTGCTAGTATCACTCAGCCCTCTGTGAATAGCAAACAACCATCAGGGTGTCCATCGTTAGGCTGATGGTCCTCCTTGATCATGTGAGCAGCTGGTTTCGGCTGTCATCAGCAAACTGGTTGATCCACTGTGGGAGGGTGCTATTTATAAGACTGAGCTGAATACAGCACCTCAGACTGAGGAAGTCTTTCAGACGAAAGACGAAACGTTTCTACAATTTTTTTGCTTTGTTATGTTTTGTTTTGTTTTTTGAATGTCCAGAGGACCAGACTTAGCTTTTTTGAATTACTGTCATTCATCAAGCACATTATTTTATCAACTGAAGTTATTGAAGTTCCATGATTTGGTAGATTATAATATTTTATCAGTTATGTATAGGGCTCAGAATAACGCATTACTTTTAAATATCCAAATACATTTTGTAGACAAAGTTGTTATAATCTTAAGGGGACAGAGATATTTGTAAAGCCAAAATTCAGAACTACCGTAGTTTGAAGGGACGGTCTACCTCAATCCAGGATTATGGAATGGTTTGGAGAATTAAGTTAAAAATGCCAAGTCAATGTGTACATTTAAGAAAATTATCAAAACTACATTGTTAAAAAAAAAATTAAAGCTGCGGTCTGCAGTTCTGTAGTGCACTCTGTAAGTTTTCTAAAAATATATTTTTAACATATTTCTTCACTCTGTCACTACCTCCTGACATACTGATTTTAGACAAGTAATCTCTGAAAAAAACTATACAGGTAACCCCCGACCTACGACCCCATCGACCTGCGAACCACGGGACCTACGAACATATCATATTTAATAAAAATATGAATTTAAAAAAAAAAAAATTTTTTTTTTTTTTTTTTGTGTTTAAATGTTCTTAATTTCATGTGTACATCACTTTGTTGCAGCTCTGGTTGTTTTAAAGGCTTTATAAATAATAATTATGATAAAAAAGATCATTTCTGATCATTTTTGAGCAATTTTTGAGCAATTTTGGGCAACAGGAAGTAGGTCTTCAGTTTACACGGTCACAAATTAATGTAGAACACCGGACGCTATTTTAGGTTCAGTCACTGGGGTCTCCGGTCACAAATTAATGTAGAACACCGGACGCCATCTTAGGTTAGCTGCCGAGAGCCGGACGAAGACTGGTGACCAGGATGGCTTCATATGGATTAATTACTAGCTGGAAACGTCTCTGTGAACTTTGTGGATGTCTCAAGCAGCAGCGGATTTATCGCCGATCGTGCCAGGCCGCCGTGCGAACACCTCCGGCCGGCCTGGCTACACCTCCGGCCTGGCTAGCTCCAGAGCTAACACTGGAGCTAACACGGGAGCCGGCCTTTTGAACACTGGTGACCAGGATCGCATCATGTGGATTAATTACTAGCTGGAATAGCTCTGTGGACGTCTCAGGCTGGAGCAGCGGCTGGAGCAGCAGCTGCAGATTGATCGCGCCGCCGCTCCAACACTAGCTCATGGCTTGGCTAGCAGAAGCTAGCCAGCTAGCTAACACAGGTCTGGAGCAGCTGCGGTGGCTTGCCGGCCCCCGCGCTGCTTGGCCCGAAAACAATCAACGCATGGCAACCTATGTCGGCTTTGACCATCTCAAAGTAAGAAAATATATTTTTATTTATTCTGTAAATGTGAATAGCAATGTTTAACATTACAGTACACTACTTTACATGCTTAAATGTGTGCGCGCGCTCCGTTAGCATGATAAATAAAGGTTGAATGAATGAATGAATGAATAATTTTTTTTTTTAAATATAATTTTCACCCCCTACCTACGAACGGATCGAGCTGCGAACGGTTCTTAGGTCCCAAACTCGTTCGTAGGTCGGGGGTTCCCTGTAGTCCCCTTGCTTCTCTAAAAGCATTTCTAAAAAGCCACAGTGACCCGCCGTTAACCAGCCAATAAAAACAGAGCTTCTCACGCCCCTAACCCACGCCCCCGCCTGTCCCAGCCCCAGCGGCCGCGCACGTTCTCGTTCAAAGGATTGCAAAGCGATGCAAAACTGTTTTGTATGTGACACAAATGTATTAAATTCCCCTTCTTCATCCCTGATCTGGACTTTTCTTTTGTTTTTTTGCCAAAAGTCAAGTGATCGCTTCCTCCTCCGCTGACTCCATGACTGAAATATGAGGAAATGAATGAATTTGTCACGAGCGAATTAAACTCAGGTTCAACGTGGCTGCGCGAGGCTCTGCAGATTTCATGGTGTTCTGGTGTGCTGGACCAGCGCTCCATGTTTTTATTTTATTTTTTAGAACGTTTTATTAACATATAAACACAGAACTTCGCAGCGGCTGACAGGACATGCAGTGGAGGCGGAGCATTCGGAAGCAGAGCTGAATTTCACCGAGAGCAAGAGGGAGCAGAGCCATATATGGCTCTGAGGGGGAGGGACCAGAAACGTGTCTCTGTTCAAAATTTTCCTAAGTTCCAGCGTGTTCCAGAAATTACATATAGCACCTTTAAGTAGCGTAATGTGTATTGTATTCGAGTTAGAAAATTAGAAAGAGTTATTCATTTTGTTCTATTACTTGTAGATTATTATTGTTTGAAATGATTGTTTGAAAATAATAATAATAATAATAATAATAATAATGTCTATTCCTGTCATCTGCGTATGTTCCCATACACAGACGAAATTCGTCTCTGCATTTAACCCAACCACCTACCAGGTGGTGCAGTGAGCAGCCCGAAAGCGCCCGGGGAGCTGGAGAAATAGGTGTGCACTCATAGACACCCCAAGCTGGGTAGTGGCCGGGGCGCGAACCCGCGTCCTTCGGATCCGTAGTCAAAAGCCCTGCCACTAGACCATCTTGAAAAGGGTCAATAAGATTTTTTTCTTCCTTCTGCTACCTTTCATTTTATATTTTGTATTCTTATCATTTATGGGATTGTTTTGTATTGTATTTTCCATCCACCCATCCATCCATTCATCCATTCATTCATTGATTGGCTTCCGCTTATCTGGGGTCGGGTCGCGGGGGTAGCAGCCTAAGTAGGGAGGCCCAGACTTCCCTCTCCCCAGCCACTTGGAGCAGCTCCTCTGGGGGAATCCCAAGGCGTTCCCAGGCCAGCCGAGAAACATAGTCCCTCCAGCGTGTCCTGGGTCTTCCTCTGGGTCTCCTCCCGGTGGGACATGCCCGGAACACCTCACCAGGGAGGCGTCCAGGAGGCATCCTAACCAGATGCCCGAGCCACCTCAACTGGCTCCTCTCGATGTGGAGAAGCAGCGGCTCTACTCCGAGTCCCTCCCGGATGACTGAGCTTCTCACCCTATCTCTAAGGGAGAGTCCAGACACCCTGCGGAGAAAACTCATTTCAGCCGCTTGTATCCGAGATCTCGTTTGTATTTTAAAGTGAATACATTTATTTAAAAAAAAAAAAAAAAATTCTGCATTTTCTTTTTATGCTTTCACCTTTTTTAGATATGAGATTGTAGGTTTGGAGGAAAATGTATAAATACTGCTCTTTCAGTAATGCTCCGTGTTTTATCTTTATAAATTTTTAGCTCCTGCATGGTCAGTGTCTCGTGCAGAGATGGTGCTGGAGGAACGGGCGCGGAGCTGCCTCTTGCGCCTTCGCCACAAACTGGAGGAGGACATCAAGCCCCCCTATCTCATGGACCACATGATCAGCGATGGGGTCATGACTGTGGAAGAAGAGGAGAAGATCAGGACACAAGTGAGCTTGAGCGATGATAACTTCCTCAGACATTTAGTTAAACACTCTGAAGTTCTGTCAAATAATTTTATGTTTAGGTTCAGCTTGGATGACTACTACTACGCCTTAAATAAGACAGTCAAAAAGCTGTTTGTTTAGAGCATGTTTTATTTTATTTTTCCTCCAGTCCACCAGGAAGAATCAGGCTGCGGCCCTGCTCGACCTCTTGCTGAGGAAGGACAATCGTTCCTACATTTCTTTCTACAATGCTCTGGTAAAAGAGGCATACGATGATTTGGCCAATCTACTGCGAGCAGATCTACCACGTGTTTCATATGGAGATCAGAATGGCTCATCTGACCACGCTACACCTTATGGTGAGAAGTTGGAGGTTGTGTGTTGTGAGAGAGGAGGTTTCTAAAGTGAAGGAGCCAAGGAGTGATCATGCAGTTGCTGTTTTTAAATTCTGTTTTGTGATAAAATGCAGTACATTCACAGTTAAAATGCTCACACAGTCTTTACATGAATCCCCTTCTGGTTTATCCAACAGTCCAGACCATGCTAAGTGAAGGCGGGGTACCACAAAGGCCTGTAGTGTTTGTCAGCAGACCAGAGCTGATCAATCGGGCTCGGGAGAAACTTTTTCGCCTCCAGCAAGACTCTGGCTGGGTTACAATCTATGGGATGGCTGGGTCGGGCAAGTCTGTGCTTGCTTCTGAGGCTGTTAGACATCATGGACTCGTCGAAGGTGAACAACATCGAACTCATACTAAATAAGAAAAAAAAAAAAACTTACCGGTACTTGAATTACTTTTATGCTCTGTAACATAATGTAACATTTTAATTCTGAATAGTGATGGTGTGTGTGTTTTTGAAAGTAGCTCATAATATGTTTTGTAGCAGTTTCTCAGTGTGTACCTCTTCTGAACACAGAGTGTTTTCCTGGAGGGATCCACTGGCTGTCTATTGGTCAGCTGGACAAACCAGACCTGCTGGTAAAGATCCAGTCATTGTGTTTCCGTCTGGAGCAGAGCCTGGATGAAAAGTCAGTCTACCCCAACTCTCTGGACGAAGCCAAGGAGCGTCTGCGCTTCCTCATGTTGCGCAAATATCCAAGGTCAGCTAGATTTTTATCTTGGTTGTAGATCTTTTTATGTTATTGTTTCTTCAGGATCAAAAACATTTATTAACGAGAGAAATCCCATTTCCTGCGAAAATGCAGTGTGAATGCTTATTGCAGAAGAACTTGCTGACAAACAGCTAAAATGAGCTAAAAACATGCTGAAACGTAGCTGAAATAGAAGAACAAGCATAAATCGGCAGCAGAAAGCAGAAAGAAAAGAAAAGTTGAAATGAGTGCAAAAATGTGGAATTAGCTGAAAAGCTAATATTAGCATAAAAACAGCTAAATAGTAGCTGGAATAACTGAAACTAGCAGAAATAAGCTGAAATTAGAAGAACTAGTTTAATTGGGCTGAAAGTAGCAGAAATTACCATGAAAAACATGAACTTGCCTGAAAACTGCTGAGATTAGCTAACATGCTAACAAGCTTAAATTTGCATGAGAAAGTAGAATGAACATGTTTATTGAAAAAACCTTAAATGATCACAAAAAAGTGGAAAATATCTTAAAAACGCTGAAATTAGCAACAACAACAAAAAACAACAACTTAAAAGTAGCCAAAAAATCAGAAAGAAGCTTAAATTACCAAAAGGAAGGAGAGAGAGCACTTTTTTTTTTTTCTGAATTAGGCTTAGAAAAGTTGAAATGAGTGCAACAAAAGTGGAATTAGCTGAAAAAGCTAAAATTAGCATAAAACAGCTAAATAGTAGCTGAAATAGCAGCAAAACCTGAAACTTGCAGAAATAAGCTGAAAGGAGCAGAAGTAAGTTGGAAGAAGCACAACATTTTGTATATCTTAAAGATCCAGAAACGAGCACAAAAAAACCCTGTAAAAACAGGTGGAAGTAGCTGAAAGTAGCTGAAAAAAAGTTTTAAGTTTGCTCAAGGAAGCTGAAAGAAGCTAGCCTGGTTGATACCAGACCCATGTCCTTCACTTCGCTTTGGACTAGGGTCTGGCATCTCTGCCATAGACAACGATTTCTCCTGGAGATTTTTGAATGGACCAATCAGAGAACAGGAGGCAGAGTTTTGTTAGTTTAGCCTGACGAGGTCCAGGCTATCAGATAAATTGCTCAGAAACCACTCGGTGGATATTTTTTCTGCCACCAGTGTGTAATTATATGTCTTTAATTTACTGACTGTTGGCCTAGATGAAACATTTGAGATAAAATTCGATTTTTTATCATTTATTTTCGTAGCGCACCCGAGGCTGTTTGGAAAATATCAAACCGAAACTATTTAATATCCAGCAGATTTGACCATTTCGTGAATTGATTTAGGAACTGTTAAGCTCAGGAACACTTCTGATATAACGTCAGCTATGAACTATATTTTTTCTCAGCAGAGAAATAATAGTTTTTTACCTTGTTTTGATGAAAATTCGTTCGTGGCGGCAGCCATTTTGAATGACGACGTCAGTCGACATCGTTCAAAACTCCGCCTTCTGCTCTCTGATTGCTCAGGAACACTTCTGATATAACGTCAGCTATGAAATCTATTTTTTCTCAGCAGAGAAATAATAGTTTTTTACCTTGTTTTATTGAAAATTCCTTCGTGGCGGCAGCCATTTTGAATGACGACGTCAGTCGACGTCGTTCAAAACTCCGCCTTCTGTTCTCTGATTGGTCCGGTCAAAACCTACCGGAGACATCCTTGTGGATGGGAGAAATGCCAGACCCAGCAGTGAAGGGAAATGAGAATTGAGCGGAGCTGCGTAGGAATGGCGAGGGCCAGGCTAGAAAGAAGCTGAAGCAGAACAAAATGTGAAAGGAGCAGTAAAAGGTTTTAACACATCTTAAGATTTAAATGATGTCAATTGAGCTCAATTAATTTTCTATGAGGAAAAAAAAAAACAGCAGAAAAGGCTAAACATTTCAAAAAGCTAAAATTGAACCAATACTAAACGCCATAGCAGGATTGTCCTGAAAGAGCTGAATATTTTGATATATGATTTGTTGAAATGGCACAAAAATAATGGACTGAGAGCAATCCAGAAAAATGTATAGAAGAAAAATGGATCACAATAGTGTGAATGCTTCATAAACATTCAAACAATAAAAATATGTGACTTGTGCATGACTGATTGTGGAGCAAAAAAAAAAAAGTGAATTCTTCACATGTTAACTGCCATTTGTAGTTGCTGAAGTAAAATGCATTTCCTTGTCATAAATATAAATATATATATATTTTTTTTCTTCTAGATCCTTACTAATTCTTGATGACATCTGGGATAGCTCCGTGGTGAAAGTGTTTGATATACAATGTCGGATTCTTATGACCACCAGAAACAGAGGCATCGCTGATTCTGTTGGTGGTATGTGATCTCATATGCTGTGACATTTTCTTTTTAACAATCCAAGTAGGAAATTAAAAAAAATCCATGTTATGTGTGCTTTTATATTTTAGGTTTCAAACATGAGGTGGAAGTAGAAAGTGGACTGGATGAGAAAAAGGCAATGGAGATCTTGGCTCTGTACACTGAAAAAAAGCCCCACACTCTGCCAGAAGAGGCTCGTGGTATTGTTAGAGAATGTAAAGGTCTGTAAAGAACACATAAAAGTCTCTAAATTATTCCCAAAAACTTTATTTAAATAAAGTACGGTACCTACAATAGATTTTTTGAAGGCAACTTGCTTATTTTTGATTACTTTTATTGAGGTCTAAATAAAGGAAAAAAAATGTAAAAATGCAAATTTTTGACATAATAATCCAAGGAACGTTCCATTCTACTCTTTGGTTCTGATTCAAATCAGATGTTTTATGTTCCACGTATTTTCTCTTTCTCCACTCCTGGTCAGGCTCTCCTTTGGTGGTGTCTCTAGTCGGTGCTCTGCTGAAAGAGAAACCCAACCGTTGGCTTTATTACCTCCGCCAGCTGCAGCAGAAGCAGTTCAAGCGCATCAGGAAGTCGTCCTCTTACGACTACGACGCCTTGGATCAGGCCATGGCTGCGAGCATCGAGGTTCTGCCTGAGGACCATCAAGATCTCTACAAAGACTTTACCGTGTTGGAAAAGGATGTCAAGATCCCAGCTAAGGTACAGAACAGTGCAATATCTGGACCAAAATGATGCATTAATATACAACGTCATAATGTTCTTTATCCTAGGTGCTGTCTGTTTTGTGGGATCTGGAGCCTGAGGAAGTAGAGGACATTCTCCAGGAGTTTGTCAACAAATCTCTGCTTTTTGTCGACATCCACAGCAAACCTTATTTGTACTACCTTCATGACCTCCAGCTGGACTTTTTGGTGGAGCAGAATCGAGAACATATTGAGGTTGGGAGGTCATTTTAGCTTGTTGGCTGCTGCAGTTTAACACATAACACACTAATAAACCTTGCTTTAATTAAAATGTGATGATTAAACGACTCTTTTTGCTTTGCTGCTTTACTATAAAATATGCAAAGTCTACTTAAAGTGCAAATATATTTGTGTTGATATATTTCAGAGCCTTCACACTAAGGCAGTGCGTCAGTATCAGCAGCACTACAAAGACGGTCCCTCCACTTCAGGAGACGAGGGATGTCTCTATTGGATCCGATTTTTGACCTACCACATGGCCAAAGCCAACCTCAGCCAGGTAAAACCAAGTCAAGTCAACTTTATTTATAGAGCACGTTTAAAACGGCAACTGTTCCCAAACTGCTTCACAATAAATCACAGCATCAAGTAAAAATAACAAGATATACGGTAATTAAAAGCATAAAAAATAAAAACATAACAAACACAATGAGAAACAATGGGATAATAAATCAGATTATACAGGTGCGTTTTCAGGAGAGATTTAAAAACAGGAAGTGAAGTGGTCTGTCTAATATTGATGGGCAGATTGTTCCAAAGTTTAGGGCCAAAACTGAAAAAGCCAGATCTCCTCTGAACTTCAACCAAAAGCAACTGGTCTGATGATCTTGACGCCCAAGAAGGAACATATGGTTGAAGTAGGTCAGAGAGGCATGCAGGTGCAAGGCCGTTAATGTACTTAAATGTCATCAGGAACATTTTAAAATCAATTCTGACACGCACAGGGAGCCAGTGAAGGGAGGACAAAACCAGTGAAATATGCTCAAAGCCAAGCTGCAGCATTTTGTACGAGCTGGAGACGTGAAAGGGAGACCTGACTGACCCCAAACACAATGACTTCAGTTTTCTGATCATTAAAACTTTTTAAAAAATTGAAGCCATCCATGCCGTGATGTCATTGAGACATTTTAAAGGAGGGTGAATGGAGCTGGAACTGTTGGATTTTAAGGTCTGATAAACCTGGCAGTCATCAGCATTACAATGAAACAAAAGACTACGTTTCCTCAGGATAGACCCCAAGGGGAGCAGATACAATGAGAACAGAAGGGATCCAAGAATGGAGCCTTGTGGGACCCCGCAGGAAAAAGGCATAGAAGTAGATAAACTATTACCAACATTAACACAAAAACTGTAGCTCAGACACAAACGGAACCATTCTAACACTGCACCTGTAATCCCAAGCCAGCTGGTAAATCCACCCTCATTTTTAATTTAGAAGAACCCTCACTCTGTCCTGTCAGCTCGTGTGCTCACAAGCTTTCAGAACATCACTTGATGTCCATAAATGTAAATGTCCATTTAAAACTGCACAGGTGCACCAGAAACGACTGATCAGATTTGTTTGCATTTCCTGTTAGTCTCGTCTTTGACTTTTGTGCACATCATCTCACTCTGGTTTGTTCTTGTGTTTAGGAGCTCTACTCGCTCATGTTTTCACTGGACTGGGTCAGCATCAAGGCCAAGATAATGGGTCCAGCACTCCTCATTAATGACTACGTGGAGTATGGGTCCATTCTTGACAAAGAGGTTGGTAAACATGAGTTGTCTTATGAAATAAAGCAAACTTGGCTGTGGTATGTACTGTATGTTAATCCAGGTTTTGCAACAATGAATGCACCTGGGGTAAAAGTGCTGCTCTTTTTGTTAAATGTGAACTTTGAACGTGAATGAGAGGAAATGCAGGTTTTACAAGTTCTATTATCTTTCTTGCATAAGAGGCATCACATTTATTAGGAAGAAGAACTCTTATCTTTCCCCGAAGCATTTCTGACTAATTCCTCTTCAGAGAAAAGTTCATTTAGTTTCTGTTGTGGTTTCTATCATTCTTTTTTTAAGGGTATCCCATCTTAAATGAGCAAATTTATGAATTAGAGAATGTAAACATAGATGAAAGTATGTGGTAAATGTGCATAAATAGAATAGGTACGCAATCTTTAGTAAAAAAAACATTTAAATGATTAAACACTTGCCTTTTGAGTACTGTACTCTAGTTTTTTTTCCCTTTCGGCTGCTCCCTGCGTTAGGGGTCACCACAGCGAACTAAGCTGCATGAAGACTTGGCAGTTATTTTTACGCCGGATGTCCTTTCTGACACAACCACAGACCACCGAGCTACCACAGCCCTCTCTGTGGAGCAGAGAGCTGCTATCTAGGACATCCGGAGGAGCAGATGGTGGGGGTTAAGGGCCTTGCTCAAGGACCCAGAGTGGGGCGAATGAGAGTGGGGGCTGGTGTGGGTGCTTCACCTACTCCACCCACATTTTTTTTAATGTTGTTTGTACCGGGGCTTGAACCAGCGATCTTCCAATCACAGGCCCACCTTCTCTAACCTCTGCGGCACCACTCCCATTTTGAGTACTCCAGGTAATGTACCATATTTTCCGCCGTACCCGTCGCACCGCCCTATAAGACGCATCAGTCCAGATATGTCTAAAAATGTGGAAAAATCCATAAATACGTTGCTTCGCCGAATATGTCACATCTATTATTTGTCACCGCTGACAACCTGGAAATGTGGGCCAGTGTTGTGCCAAAAATTGATGGGCTGCAAAATGGCGGCCGCAGGAGCGTGCATGGGAGGACTTTAAGAAGAATTTCACAAGATTAACACTTAAAAACAATTGTTTGCTCACAATTATAGTAAATGTGTGTCTCAGTTTAACATTTGCTTAATAAAAGGACTTTAACAGTCAAATCAGCTGCATTTCAAAAGTATTCGCTGCCTCGGTGCTCTGGGAGCGCGCAGAGGGAGGAAAAAAAAGGAGGCGGTACGCTGTTAGTTTCTTTGAAATTTAACAAGAAAAGCACCTAAAACAATAATTTGTTTGCTTGAAATTATAGCAAAGGTGTTTCTCAGTTGAACTTTTACTAATAAATGCACTTTAATGGTCAAATTAGCTGCATTACTCTGGGGCGGTGCAGCTGGTTTGATGGTTGCTCCAAGCAGTTAACAGAACAAAGGTGGAAGGCTGTGGCAAGCCAGTTGTGTCATTAATAACTGGTGAAGATTATCAGTCATCCAGGACATTGTAAATTCAAAAAAGTTCAAAACAAAAACAATAAAGTATAATAAATAAAGTCCAGTTGTTTTTGTCTTGAACTTTTTTGAATTTGTCATTATAGCCACTTTTACCTATTATATGATACAACGGTATGCCATACAGCTATTACTATTCCTTTACCATCTAGTGGCTGTAAATAGTACTGTTCAATTATTATTATTATTTTCAGTCAGAATTAATGAAAACGGTCATATCTCAGCCAAAATTTGGTTTTCAAAATCCATAAATATGTCACTTCGGCCTATAAGTTGCAGTGCATGTAAATTATGCAAAAAACCACGACTTATACAGCAAAAAATATGGTATATCTAACATCCAACAGTAGCCTGATGCTGGTCTGTGCTTTATGTTTTCCAGAACAGTGAAGTTCGCAGTCAGTTCCAGGAGTTTTTGTCTCTGAGCGCCCACCACCTGGAGCAGCGTCCTTTCCCCGATGTCCTTCAGCTCGCTCTGTCTCAGCCACACACCTCAGAGGTCTACAGGCAGGCTCGACAGCAGGCCCAGAACCGGGCCAAGAGGGGGAAACTCTACTTTGACTTGATGTATGAAAACAAGCGTTTAGATACACTCATCCTAAAACACAAAAGTTGGCAAAAATTTTGAGTGTCTTTTTGTACTTTTCCATCCCAACATGTTTTTTTTTTTTTGCCTCGCTCTAAGTACCGGTAGTATGTAGAGAACTTAAACCCCGATGCATGCTGACTAAAACTAATATCTGATGTTAACACATTTTTAAAATGTTTTGACAGTTTTATCGTCCATTGGCAGACAACTAATGGTGCATCTGGGATGTCAAAAAGCTTTCTTTAACTGTGTATTGTATGTGTTTTTGCACAGAAACAAGAGCGGTGTAGAGAATTTGTCTCGGTTAGTGATCCATCCTCACCAGGGCTCCATCTATTCTGCCTGCTTCTCCCACGATGGAACCAAAGTTGCCTCTTGTGGAGCTAACAAGATGCTAAAGGTACTCACTGAGAATGTGGACTCTTCTGTCTAAAACTTTCAATATATAAAAGACAAAGAGTTTTCATAAAAACCAAATGTGCTTTTTACATGTCCCCTCTCTCTTTTATGATAAATTTAAATGTGCTGCACTCCCATGAAACTGAGCAAAGTTTTCAACCAAAATATGTCAAATATATATAAAATATTCACATAGTTCTTATCAAGTTATCATCAAGTGACATTAGCAGAGTAAAAAAAGCTAAAGCTACATATTGTGTCATTATTTGCTAAATGGAGGATATTTTTTTTGGATGTCTTGCAGTCATAACCCATTATTCTGCAGTTTAAGGTTTTTATTTATTTTAAACATGTGTGTGTTCAGGTGTTTAAAAGTACCTCAGGTGAGAAACTCATAGAAATTAACGCCCATGATGAGGAGGTGCTTTGCTGCGCCTTCTCCCCCGACGACCGTCTCTTAGCGACATGCTCAAGTGACAGGAAGGTCAAGGTGAGTCGTCATCGAGTGTTTCATCAACTTCACTGCAGAAACACACGATAACTGAAGTCTGGTACATCATCCAGCTGTTTTTTTCCCCATCTTTTTTTATGCTAAAATCAGCGTACCTGTGAGTTTCAGGTGTGGAACGCAGAACAAGGCAAGCTGCTGAGGGCTTTCCTGGAGGAGCACGAGGAGCAGGTTAACCACTGTGAGTTCACCAACACGACACGGCAGCTCCTTCTGGCCACCTGCTCCAACGACGAAATGAGCAACGTCAAGGTGCGCATGTTTCCACACTGTATTTATTACCATTATTATCCAGGGTTATGCTTTCTCACATTCCTTTTTTCCTTTTGCGTGTCCCACTTTTTTTCTTTGGTTCTCACAGTTTTGGAATCTCAACAAGCCCGCCTCCCAGAACACCTTGTTTGGCCACTTTGAGCCAGTGAAACACTGCTGCTTCTCCCCCGATGATAGCTTTTTGTCCACTTCCTCCGTTGACGGAACTGTTAAGGTGACTGCTGTTTAACTCAATAAGCTTTTTATAGTTTATATGTATGGTTGTAAATGCTTGCTGTTGTTTTGACCGTCATCACTTAACAAAATAAAAGTCTGCAGGTAAGACGGATAATTTGCTTATTATATATGTGAAAATGTACCATAAATTCAGCGTTTCTTCAAAGAATGCATATCTCGCCACCTTCTTGCCCACTACAGCGTTTTTGAGCAGTTTTGGTGAAACCTTAAAAATCAAATTTTGTACATTTTTATTAGATATTTTGTGATCTTCCGAGCTGCGTCAGTGCTTGTAATACGAGTTATAAATAACTCCCAGTTATTACATCAAATGTAACCTCAGTATCTGTAAAATTTACTGTTGTAAACATTTTGTGCCTACGCCAGCCATGTTACATTGGGTTGGCTCGAAAAGTCACGGTAATTAGTTTTTAATGCACATACACTGATTTTTCCCTGACTGCTTTATCAAAGCTCGTCCAGTGGTTCATGAAATATTTTGCTAACAAATTTGACTCTAAAATGTTGATGCAATATTTTAAACAAAGACCTTGCACAATCTGTTAGTGCTCAGAAGGTCTGTTGGGGATCAATTTCAGCTACTACCACTTCAAATATGTAGCTCGGTATCTGTAAAAATGACTTAATTATTGCTATTTTATTTTTTTTAAGGTCAGTTGTCTGTGGCAGCCATCTTGAACTGGGTTGACTCCAAAGTTAATCAGTTGTTTATGTTTATGTTCATTAAATTTGTTCATTTTTTTTACAAAAGAAACACAATACAAGACAATCCCATAAATGATAACGTACAAAATATAAAAAAAATGAAAGGTAGCAGAAAGAAGAATAAATCTTATTACTGTATATCTGCCCCTTTTTTTCAAACAATCAGATTAAACAATAGTAATCTTCCACCAACAGTACAAAATGAATAACTTTTTCTAATTTTCTAACTAATACAATACACATTACATCATTTCATATAGTTGTAGATGCATATTACTTATATCGTGCATTACTTGTTATAAATTCTACTAAAATTCTTCTGATGTGTCATGAGATATTTTGGAAACACACATACAGAGACATGGTCAAAACTAGGGATGCACAATATTATCGGCATGGTATTGGTATCGGAGGATATTAACAATAAAGTTAAATATTGAACAGTAGTTAATTTTTAATTTAAGAAACTGTCAAGTATATCTATAAATGCACTACTACTTATGCACTTTTCACTTGTCGCTTGTGAACAGGTTGAGGTTAGTTTTGTGAAAATTTACAAATTTGCACTGCTCGAGTGTTGTCATTGTGTTGGAGAGAGTAAATGTCATGAATACATTTGACATTAAACATAATCCAAGTTGAAGTGTTACATCATTTTCAGCCCCCCTTTTGGCATCTGCATTTGGTAGCAGGTCAAACTGACAAAGACCATGCAGAATAATGTATTTTAATTCCATAGCAAAGAAAACTATGTAGTCTCTGCAAGTAGGTCTAGGAGAAAAAATTATCGGTATTGGTATCAGATGTCGGCCAAATAAGTTTTAACATATTGGCATATCGGACATCGACCAAAAATCCAATACCGTGCATCCCCAAAGCATCATAGTTTGCCTTTCAGCAGCCGGTGATAATCGTTAATGTAACATAAATTGGGTGTTATTTAAAAATAACCCGTTCTGCGCTGACATCCTCTCTGAATGCTTTCTTGCAGTTGTTTCAGGTCTCGACTGCCAACGAGTGGAAGACGATCAACGTGAAGAGCGTGTTTACTGACTGCGACAATGAAGAGGTTTTTGTCAAGTGCAGCACCTGGACCGCCGACAGCAAGCGCATCATTTGTGCTACGAGACACGTTGTTTTGGTGAGCGTTAGGACGGGCAACTGCAAGTCTGGGATACAAGAAAGCACGTTATTCAGCTGTGTTGTGATGCTCTGTGGTTACGATTTGATGAGCTGTGTGTAAATGCTTGAATCTTTGAACATCACATTCATTTTGTCCTTGTGTAACACTTCTTTGAAGAAGGCAGAAAAGGGAGTTTTTTCTAAAGCGTCTTGAAGCGCGTGTGTTTTGGGTGTAAATGTGGTACACATCCTCTCTCGAGCTACTCTGAATCAGACATTCTTGTCTTGTAATCAGTCTGTGCCCTCCACATTTTTATTCTGGGAATCAACCCAACACTGCAGAGACATCTCTGCGTGTTTCTTGGAATATTTCACCTCAGAAGTTTCTTCTTAAAATTATATTCTCCATGTGTTACTAGACTCTGACGTGTTGTCTGCACGTTGTTGTTTTGCAGGTATTTGATGTGGAGACAACAGACATGCTGTTGGAGATAAAGACCAATCGTCTGGGCACGGTGCAATACTGTCACGCCTGTCCTACCAGTAACCTGCTGGCAGTCGCATTCTCAAACTACACTGTAGAGGTAGAGCGCTTTTCACCTGAATATGTAGTTTTGTTTTACTTTAAGCGTGTAAAAAGACACATCGTGTATGTATCTGTTTAGCTGTGGGACCTTGAAGCCAATAAGAAAATGGCGGACTGCAGCGGCCACCTGAGCTGGATTCAGCGTGTGCAGTTTTCTACCGACGGCTCCCAGTTGCTCTCCTGCTCAGACGACCAGACTGTCAGGGTAAGTGCTGCTGCCTCATAGGAACACCTTAATTACCTCTTCTAAAAATAAAATCAAACTCGTCTCGTTATTGAGCATCACAAGTCAACTAATTGCACTCTACTCTCTATTTACTAAAGGCTACTTTTCAGAGCTTAATGAGGATTACTCAGAAATAATGGGGGCAAATAAGAAATAACTTCATAGTGTGGGAATTAATGCAGGGATCATATAATAATTCACAGTCTAGATTTAGGTGGTTTATGTGATTGGCTTTACCTATACAAGCTATTATTATTATTATCATCGCAGTGATTTAACAATTTCCATGACTACAGCTGTTTGTAATCACTTCTAACAACTTTATTTTACCTGTTTTGTTGTTATTGTGGCATGAATTACATTCACCCCATGCTTTCCACAGTGTTGCACAAAATTTGTCTGAAACCTAAAAAAGAACAACTTTGTCAGTCCGGCATATTGCAAGTACACAAACAAAAATTATTGCAAAAACATGAAAGCTATAAAGAAGACATGACTTGAGCTTTATTTTATAGGTCTTTTCAAACTATAAAATAAAATTTTATTTTTTTACTATAGTAAATGGAGGACTTGGTGGTAGTTCCAGTGCTTTTTCCAATTACGGTACAGTGCTTTTTCCAATTACAGTATATTGATGTGCAATTCTAAATTGCAGGTATGCATTCAGTGTAAACACAACATTCAGCTGAATCCTCTGAAAACCGAGTGGATGCTTTAATGATTGACCAATTTAAGGCTGGCCATAGTCAGTTATATTTTATTTATCATAATTTCCAGAAAAACTGGTTAGATCCACCAAGTTTCAAGTTTTAAAAACGTATCTGTGTACGTCACGCAACAAATCAGTGTGTAAATATGAACCAAAACATCAAAACTGTCTGACTTCTTGACCCCACATGGTTCTTTCATGCACGTCACCGTTATCGACTCACTTTCATTTACTTCGGCAGTTTACGTAGGTAAATAAACACCTGTGGTGGTCAGAAGCCATGTACAAATTTAGCTTGTGCATATTTAGGTTATGGACACATTATCCAAGAGTATGAGGATAAAAGTTGTGTGAATTTAATTTTTTACTTATACTTTTACCCATCTTCATCATGTACTCTTTTTGCTTCTTAAAAGTGTAGCATATAATCTGTACAGCAAGTTAGATAGCCCCAAACAGGATCCCTGAGGAACACTACTGTAAATCGGAGGGTAAACTAGCCATTTGAACAGAAAAAGGCCTGCCTGCTAAACAAGAAGTGAGAAGGACAGAACCCTGAATCCCAGCTGAACACTGAAGGCGATTTAAAATAATATGAAGATCAACCATATAAAATTATAGTGAATTCAACCCTGTTGAAGGACAAGAGCTGGTCATTCCAGATGTTGAAATGGATGGATTCTGTGCTGTGATTTATGTCGTTTTTACCCTTTTTTTAATTGTTCAGGTTTTTCCCACATTTGTTTTTATCTTGTTTTCTAGTTATGGGAGACAAAAAAGGTCCACACGTCTTCAGCCGTCTGCCTGAAGAGAGATTCAGACGTGCTCTTCAACGATGAGGAAATTATAGTGTCGGCTGCAGACAATTGCAACAGACTGCAGGTAAGCTGTAGAAAAATAATAATTCTTGCTGCTTTAAAAAAGAGGAATGTTTTTTATATACAGGTATACATATATTTTTTTAGTGCATGCTCAAGTGCAGATACAGCAGGCACCGGTGTGTGGGATTAATAGCTTGTAGTTAAAATCATTGTGTGTGTTTGTGTCAGGTGCGCGACGGCAGAACGGGATCAGTGCTGTTCCAGTCGGAGGAGATGTCGTCCAGGATCAGAAGTACCTGTCTGTGCAGGGAGCAGTCTGCTGTGGGCCTGGGCCATGAGAATGGCACTGTGCAGGTACACACACACGCACACACACACGCACACACACACGCACACACACCCACGCACGCACGCACGCACGCACGCACACACACACACACACACACACACACTACAAATGCATGGAAAACATTATAGTATTAAGTATTTAATCTTTTTCCTAATACTGTATCAGCTTTATTTAAAATAAAACTTACAATTTATTCCCATTTTCTTGCAAGAGAGTTCTTAACGTAACACCAGTTTTAAAATTCATAACTCTTATAGAGTTCATCACTCCTACCCCATGTTTAAAAGATGAGCATTAGTAGAACTGACTCTGTGTGAGTATAAATAAGAATCAGAATCAACCTTTATTGTCATTGCACAGAAGCACAACAAAATTACATTTCAGTACAGCTGTTCAATGAAAACAACATGGGTAGACGGGGATACATGAGGCTGCAGCCTCGTGGGAAGCGCTGCCCTCTTTGTTTAGATAAGAAAAAGGGAAGACATGAGGAAAGATGATGTATAAAAAATATCTCACACTGTGTCCTTGACGGGACACAGTGTGAAGTTGCAAAAAACCCTCAGCACAAGAAAAAGCAACATACTGGTGACATAAAGACATGTGCATGTGGAGTGGGTGAGGGTGGGGATCCCAGCATAGGCCGCCCAAGTGAGCGACGCTGCCACTGGCACCTTCGCATCTAGTGCCAGAGAAGGCGGTGAATTTGATGGGAAGTAGTCTGTGAACACTGCAGTGTTTCCCCTACATAACTTGCTATGGCAGGGCGCTCATCTCG
>JBBPBX010000533.1:7734-31179 GCA_038048925.1 Garcialebias charrua
TAAATGTTCTTGATTTTATGTGTACAGCACTTTGTTGCAGCTGTGGTTGTTTTAAATGGCTTTATAAATAAAATATTATTATTATTATTTTGAAGATGATTACGCAGTTTCTGGCAGTGTTAGGCAGTTTTCTGTAGTGTCCGGCAGTTTTTGGTTAGCTTTGGTTAGCTCTGGCTTCGACAGCCGACTTTGGACGGACCGTGTGTCCGATCGGAGGTTGCTTTGCTCAGATACCTGAGCTGGAAATGCTCGGTGAACTCTGTGGACGTCTCAGGCGGACGAACGGCTTGGCAGCCTCGGATGTTGGTGGGACCGGGAGCTAACATGCTAAAATGGGGATGAACAGCTTCGCCAGCTCCCAGTAAGTTATTAACTCTTTTTTCCCTTCTTTATGGCTCCAAATGTATGGAGCTAACATGCTAACAGGCCTTACTGTAAACAGTTTGGACCGCGTGAAGCAGCAGGAAGCTGCCCAGCTTGGATGTGCAACGAGCTAACATGCTAACAGATGGAGACAGGATTCACCAGCTCCCAGTAAGAAATTAACTCTTTTTTTCCCTTCATTATGGCTCCAAATGTACTGTATGTGTTTTTTGATAATTATGTAGGGTACTGTGTTAGGATGGGCAAAGTGCTTGGTAACTCGACAGTACCGTACATGTACGTGTCTAAGTGGCGGCCAGTGTGTATGTGTTTTCCGACTTACGGCGATTTTCGACATGCGAACGGGCGTAGGAACGGAACTCGTTCGTAAGTAGGGGACTACCTGTACATCCTCTATGGTGGATGGATCCATTTGCATCCACCTTAATTTGCCCCATTGTGGGCCCTTGAGCAAAGCACTTAACATCCCCATCTTCTCCCTGGGGGCATAAAATTGCAGCTCTGTGCTCCACACATATGGACTGAGGTAGCTTGGTTATCTGTGGTTATATCAGGAAGGGCATTGGGCGTTTGCTTGCTGTGGCAACTCGTAGGAGGAGCAGCCCTCCATGATTTTTAACTGCTTCTTCCTTTTCAGGTCGCAGGGGTCACTGGTGCCAATATCCAGCTATCACTCTGCGAGAGGTGGAGTACACCCTGGACAGGTCTCCAGTCCATCACAGGGACACATAGAGACAAACAATTCACTCTCACTCACCTAGAGACAATTTAGAGTTACCAATCGGTCTAACATGCACATTTTTGGTCTGTGGGAGGAAACCGGAGTACCCGGAGAAAATCCACGCATGGAGAGAATGTGAAAACTCCACCCAGAAAGGTCACTGGTCAGGATTTAATCCGGCAACCTTCTCACTGAGAGGCAACAGCTCTTCCAACTGAACCACCGTGCTGTCCATTGGAACAACCGAAAGGGAAAATACATAAATAATAAACCACAACCTATGATTCTTGAAAGCTTTCTTTTACATCTATTTGGTTTCAAATGCAAATTATTTGAACTTGTACATTGTCTATAAATATTGAGTACAAATATTTTAAAATAGCTTTTGATGCCATTACATGAATTTCATTTAATTTTCAGGCATGTTTTTTGTTTTATAGTGTCTGTGGTTTCTTCCAATTAAAAACAACTGAATGAATATCCCTACTAAGTACTGTAATTACGTATGTACAGTACTGTATTTGTTTAGTCATGAGGTTTTGGTGCTAGTTGCACCCGGGTTTGTTATCTTTGGGTCGCTGCTTGAAACTGAAATAAAATGCAGTGGTTTTGAACCACATTTGCTTAAACAGCAGGAGTTTGTCAATACTATCCCATCAACAGTCTTCTATTTAATAAGGGTGTTTGTCTTTTTATATTAAAAATGCTCCTAGGGAGATAGAAACATACTTATTGGTGATGAGGTCAAATCTTCAACTTTTTGCTAAATACAAAATTAAAAACAATCTATAGTTGTCTCTTCTCATCAGAGAGATCGAAGTTAAGAAAGTACCGTAATTATGAGACAAGTGCACTCTTAAATTATAACTCGGATAGCTTTAAACCTGTTCCATAAATCATGAGAAAATGAGGTAAACTAAACCACATGTCTGGACATGTCTGCCTGCCTGGGAGGAGTCGACGAGGGACAAGCCCCCAGAAACCATCTTGGCTACAGCAAACTGGTTGGTCCACTTAAGTTGTTTACTTGGTGGGGTAGCTTCAGTTTGCTTTGGACTACTCTGACTGACGAAGCCCTCTGGAGTGAGGGTGAAACGTTTCTACTAAAAAGAAACTGTCCAGATGAACTGATTGAGAATGAGCGGATTTGATACCTGGACTATTGAGAATGAACTTTCTTGTCTTGAACCACTTTGGACATGTCTGCCTGCCTGGGAGGAGTCGACGAGGGACAAGCCCCCAGAAACCATCTTGGCTACAGCAAACTGGTTGGTCCACTTAAGTTGTTTACTTGGTGGGGTAGCTTCAGTTTGCTTTGGACTACTCTGACTGACGAAGCCCTCTGGAGTGAGGGTGAAACGTTTCTACTAAAAAGAAACTGTCCAGATGAACTGATTGAGAATGAGCGGATTTGATACCTGGACTATTGAGAATGAACTTTCTTGAGGTAAACTAAAGTCAAAGCACTAAAGCCTAATGTGAGAAGAAAGACTGCACTCAGAAAGAGAATTTATCTTTTGAAAGCAGACGTGATGTAATTGTTGAATCACTGGTATTGATCATATCGACCTCCCCTGAATGGACTCTTTGTACTTTGAGGTTAGCAAAAACCTTATGTAATGTGTCACCAACAACAGCGGTTGTGTAAATCCATCGACGAGACTGATGAACCAACCTGTAGGATTTTGCGAGTCGACTGGGTGACTGTTTGGGCGAAGACACTCTCTGCAGCGTGGCGTAGCTGGGCATGTCAGCCGAGGCTGTTCCGAGGCGCTGCAGCTTGGTCGGGGATCCCACCGCCTGCAGAGGGGAGCTCACACGCTGTAATGCAGCCCAACATTTTACTTCATTACAGGGAAATTTCAAGTCACTTTAAAAAAAAAAATACGATGCAATTTTAATTTACATCATTATGAGAGAGATAACCAAAACCAACGAGCAGAGTCATGAAGGAATAACTCAAACATTTATAGCAAAATACACATGTTTGGGGTCAATAGATCAAGCTACATAAGAAATATGAACATACAATTTGTGCTTTGTAAATTCTTGATGTTATAATGCACAAAGTTCAACAATACGTTTCTGTACTGTGCACTGAGATGACTGTGATTTAGCACTATATAAATAAACTGAATTGAACTGAACTGAAATTAATATATACAATTTTCAAAGGGGAAGAGACACAGAAAAGAATGTTGTTTACCGGTACATACGTTGATGAAAAATCCGTTTAGATGAATTTATTTCTGTGCCAGCACAAACAAATGCTCAAGAGGCAGAGAATGACAATTTAAACAAAAACAACTAAAAACCCCACTAAAAATGTCCTAATTTAAAACTAATTTGCTTACACACCTTTACTTAACTACAGAAACTGCAGTGTTTGCACAGATTAAAGTGGGCCCAATGGATGATAATAAACACACAAAACTGAACTAATTTTGTTTGTAACTCAGCATAAAACTTGTATCAGAATTTTAAAAATGTATAAGCGTCTAAGCTCTTTTTTGTGTGTTGTGATTAACATTTTGAAATGTGACATAAACCAGTCACTAATACAGGCCAGTGTATCTCTTGTGCCAGTCTCGTGCTTGGGTAAATGGTGAGGGTTGTGTCAGGAAGGGCATTCGACATAAAACACTTCTGCCAGAGTGTGATGAGAAGATGGAAGGAGTACTTTGTAGAGCTAAGGAATAAAGAGAATTAAAGGGAACGGACATAGAAATGATGGTCTAGAAAGTGGGTAAGATAACTTAGGAGGAAGTCCTGTGAGAACAGGGAACGGGTGGAAGAGAACTTGGAGAGGTGAAGGTATGCACTGAAAGAAGAGGAATGAAAGTCAGTCATAAACCGTGTTTCCATCTATTTTCAATTCGAATTTTGAGCGAATTTTTGAAATTTCGCAAAAATGTAAATAAAAATTAATGCGAATCAGAAGTGTTTCCATCAACTGGCTTGAAGCGCATCCACCAGGCCACGCAAAGCGGCATTACGTCAGACGTCAGCGTCATTACGTCAGACGTCAGCGTCATTACGTCAGACATCAGCGTTACGCATGTCTACAGTAAACAGGAAGTAGCGGTTGAAAACAGGACCCGACCACACATCTCGGCAAAATGGAGAGAATATTTCAGGTATGTGTTGCTATCGGGCAAGTTGTATTTATTCTGTCATGCCAACTAGTTTTAGCGATGTTACATGTTGTCCGGAGACGAAGTCACGTGACGTAAATGTTCGCTATGGCAGAACTGAGTCGGCAAATCTGTTTCCATCTCTCGTTTTGCGCATCGGCTCTGATTCGAAAAACCCAAAAACCACCTCAAGCGAGCGTATCAACTTTTTTGCGAATTAGAGGAAGTTAATTCGAATTGTGCTATTTCCATTCAGCTTTTCTGATGCGATACTTCAAAATGTGCATCAAGAAACCTTGATGGAAACACGGCTATAGTAAGACAGAGTACGTGTGAATGAGAGAGAGGCCGGTGAAACAGTAGCCGTGTTTCCATCAAGGTTTCTTGATGCACATTTTGAAGTATCGCATCAGAAAAGCTGAATGGAAATGGCACGATTCGAATTAACTTCCTCTAATTCGCAAAAAAGTTGATACGCTCGCTTGAGGTGGTTTTTGGGTTTTTCGAATCAGAGCCGATGCGCAAAACGAGAGATGGAAACAGATTTGCCGACTCAGTTCTGCCGTAGCGAACATTTACGTCACGTGACTTCGTCTCCGGACAACATGTAACATCGCTAAAACTAGTTGGCATGACAGAATAAATACAACTTGCCCGATAGCAACACATACCTGAAATATTCTCTCCATTTTGCCGAGATGTGTGGTCGGGTCCTGTTTTCAACCGCTACTTCCTGTTTACTGTAGACATGCGTAACGCTGACGTCTGACGTAATGACGCTGACGTCTGACGTAATGATGCTGACGTCTGACGTAATGCCGCTTTGCGTGGCCTGGTGGATGCGCTTCAAGCCAGTTAATGGAAACACTTCTGATTCGCATTAATTTTTATTTACATTTTTGCGAAATTTCAAAAATTCGCTCAAAATTCGAATTGAAAATAGATGGAAACACGGTTAGTGAGGCTACAAGGAGCAGAGGTCACAGAGATGCTAGACTTCAAGGACTTGGGGTCCACTGTCCAGGAAAATGGGGAGTGTGGTAAAGAGGTGAAAAAGAGAGTCCAGGGATGATGGAGTGGATGGAGAAAAGTTTTGGGAGTGATTTGTGACAAAAATAATAATTAATAATTTGTCACATTTGTCATCTGTGTATGTTTCCCATACTTGACAGATGAAATTGGTCTTCTGCATTTAACCCAACCACCACCAGGTGGTGCAGCGAGCAGCGTAGTCACGCTCGGGGAGCTGGAGAATTAGATGTGCACTCATAGACACCCCAAGGTGTGTAGTGGCCGGGGCCGGGGCGCGAACCCGCGTCCTTCGGGTCCCAAGTCAAAAGCCCTGCCACTACACCATCTTGGCTCCTTACAAAAGGGTGGCGGCTAAAGAAAGGTTTACAATAGAGTAGCGAGACCTGCTATGTTGTATAATTTGGAGTCAGTGGTATTGGCAGGGTGGGGTTTTGTGTGGATGTAGGGCAGACATTTATTTTTTTCTCCAAAGTGGGACCAGGACAAAACGTTTGAGAACCACTAGCCTAACTCAAGACTGCCTTTCAAACAAAGTTTATCAGAAGACGTGAAGAGGCCATCAGTGGACTCATCTGGTCTGGAAGGCTGTGTCACTTGAAAGGCAAACTTTAAACTGTGAGCAGAAATACTGCAGTAATAATTCTGTTACACCTAATGAGAACATCTCAGTAAACCCATCACTGAATCTTATTTCTACAGCAGTATATCATTGTAGACGTACATCCAACAATTACTTTGAGTTGTATTAAAATCTGTGCTAGTTCTTGAGATAGCTTGTTAACAGACAAATGCATGCATACAAACACAGGCTACATTATAGCTCACTTTTCATTGAGGCAAGTATTAAAGATATGCCAGCTCCACAGAGTGAAATGAGTCAAAGAACAGCCAGTGTCAAAGAGAAACTTTGAAAGACAAAGTCTCTGAAAAAGCCACACAATGAATAAATAAAAGTCTAATAGCACTGGCTGCCAGAAAGTGAATGTGAATCAGTTCCAGGTTTTGTACCTGTGCAGGCAGAGTGGCACAGGAGTAATACATTGAAGGTCCAGCAAGCGCAGAGCCGCCCTCATTGGACATGTGTAAGGCGCTGCCAAGGGTCTGCTGGGCAAATGAGTCTCGCTGGGACTGTGAGGGAGGGTCTGTGCTCACTAACTGGGCAGCTGCACGGCTGGATGTCACCTAGTGATGGTGGACATGAGAGAGGAAAAACATGAGACAGGTGAGGAGGGTGGGGAACAGAGTCAGGAGGAGGAAGAAAATGTAAATGAGGGCAGGGTTGATGAGTGAATAATAAGATAACAAAGAGTGAGAGTAGAGGACTGGAAAAGAAGATAAAAAGAAAGAGTGGTAAAGGAAAGTAGCAAATGAGACTACATGAAACACACACCTGGTTGTAGCTGTGAACAGCCCCTCCAAACTGACCGCCACGGCCTGAAACAGTTTCCCCAAGTGCCAGCCCTTGACTACTGTGGTAACCAGCCACAGAATAGGCATCCTGACTGTTGAGCTGCAGAGCACTTTGAGACAGCAGTCCTAGCAGAAAAGAGAGAAAAAGAAGACTTGACATAAGATAAAGACAGAGTTCAGTTTGAACTGTACAATGCTGGAACAGGATCTGGGAACTCTTATTTTGACAGGGTGTATTCTGTCAATCGTTTGCTTGGATCTGGTAACTCTCAGGCTTACCAATAATAAAGTTATGAACAAATATGACTGCCTTGAATGAATAAAACTTACAGTATATTGTATATGTAAACTGAAAACAATGACATAAACACTAATTTTAAACACAACAGTCACTTATGACTTTTTAATATCACATACGAGCTGCCCCTTGAAGTAAGCATGTCCACGTCTACCCTTAAAAAATCTCTGCCCCTAAAAGAGTGGTGGAGTAGAGTGCCAATGCGAGGGCAGGAGCCAGTGTTGCCAAGTCCGCTTATTATAAGCAACTTTGTTTTTGTTTTTTTCTAAAATGGCTTGTAAACCTTGTGAGTTGCGGGTTGCCGTTTTGGGGGCTTGTTTTGAACGTGAAGTTGCTTATTCGGGCTTGACTTTATTTTGAGCGAAACTAGTTGATTATCTACCAGCTCTGCATAATAAAGCAAAAGACAAGTGGTAGTAGGTAGTTTGTCCCTTCCACACCCGTTTCTTGTTTATCACTCCCACCCAAGTTGGCAGGCGAACCAAACAAACACTCAAACTGTGGCTGACCACTACGGGGCTCCACTCACACGCAGATGTCAGGATGTTTTGTTTTTAAAAATATGTAGAAAAACAATGACTTTTGGCATAAAAGTACGTTATTCAAAGTGTTTAGAATAATTTTGCTGTTGTTTATGTGTAATTCCATAATAAATGTATGTTTATACTGTTTAAAAACTGACTCTGTTTTACACAATGTGGTAGGTTGCCAGTTGGGCTATTTTTAGGCTTGTTTTCATGGAGATGGTTGCTTGGTTCTATCGCCAGATCTGGCAACACTGGCAGGAGCCTACAGGCGTGGCCATGAACAGACGGAGGAGGCACCTGGAGGTTTCACATGTGGAGTCAGACAGTGAATTCTGCGGAGAAGAGTCGACTAGGAACCGTCAAGTAAGGGGGAGGGGGGTGAAGGATGCTTGACAGAAGCTTAGTGTTTCCATATGTAGGTAAATTTAGATTTTAACAACCTGTTAAATACATAAAAATGCAGGAAATCGCATCTACTTTATTCAAAATTGTTGGAGGGAGGACCCACCCCAGACCTCCCACTCCCCAACTGGCCCGCCCACTATTTACATTCCCACATCGATTGGTTTGCAAATTAATCCCTGGAAAAAGAGATATGCAAAACCAAAGGATGTGATTCTTCAAAAAAATGCTCCGTAGGCTTGTTTATTTAATCTTAATTTAAGGAATTCTTGTAAGGAAACATAAAAAATCCAGCTGAGAAGTGTAATGCTATCCTGCATTTTGCTGACAAGATTGTCAATGTGTGACAAGGAAATGTTGACAGGACACACATCTGTAGCGTCCAGAAACATGAAATGCCATCTTTTGTTCTGGCTACAGGGTGGCTGAAAACAAAAAAGAGAAGAGTTTGTTTTAGAAATGAAACAAGGTTGCACCGTGGTTTCAATCTAACCTTCTGATCACTGTCAAAAACCTTCTTTAAATCTGGTGTCAAATCTGTCAAGTTTCTTTTATAAAACTACTGTCAGATTCTCCCTCTTTTGTAGCAGCCATGCAGTCTTTGTATAGGCTTTTTGATGTGGCCTTGAAGGCATTTTGTAACCTACTTTAATCCCTCCTGTTATACAGTGATTTTATTTTGTTGGAAAATGAACATGAATACAACCTGTGTTTGTTTAAAAAAAAAAAAAACTTGATTAAAAAAAGGATAGAAAAAGGAAGTCAATGGCTGAAAGGAGAGGTAGTTTTTGGTTTGTTTTTTGTATAAAGGACACCCATTTGCTTTTTAGCCAATTTGTTATTCTGGCCTTTCGCTGTCCCACTCACTCCATGACCCTTGAATCTTCATCTGCTTTTTGGTGGTCCCCTCTCTTGGATCAATTAGGGCCCCTCGTTTAATGTGGGGTCTACTTCCCCCTGTCGCGTCCCCCTCCGGTGGCAGGCCCCACTGCTGCCAGTGCGTTGGTGGCTCTCAGGATCTGGGCTGTGTGGGCAGTAGGGGTTGAACAAGTACATAATTTTAAAACTTGACATTAACATAATAATACTCGAGTAGAGCTCGAGTAGTTGATGATCTCATAGGACCCCAAGATGAAAAAAAAAAAGTAACTACTTAAAACCGCAAACAAAAAATTTTTTTTTTACTTATTATTTACAAAAAAAGACCAAAAAAACATTGGGAGCATATACCGTATTTTCTGGAATATAGGTCGCACCTGAAAATAGGTTGCATTGTCCAATTATTGCCAAAGAATTGGAAAAATCCATAGGTCGCACCTGAATATAGGTCGCACCTACGTCAAAATGTGGACCGTGTTTAGCTCTGCTGCAAATGTCTGCCACAGGAGCGCACAGCAAGGCTTTTAAGAAGATTAACACTTAAAAACAATTATTTGTTTGATAAAAATTATAGCAAATATGTGTCTGAGCTGAACTTTTCTTTAATAAATGAATAATTTTAGCAGGATAAACACCTAAAAAAATGTTAGCTGACATTATTGTAAGAGTGTGTCTCAGTTTAATTTTTGTTAATAAATTATTACAAATCATCTTATTTTATAAAAAGCCATAAATAGGTCGCACCTGAATACAGTATAGGCCGCAGGGCATGCAAAAACGATAAGAAGCCGCAAGCTATATTCCGGAAAATACGGTATTAGGCTCCTACCATTTATCTTACAGCAAATAAGTCACAGGAAACCCAAAACTGTTAGTTAGTTATTATTATTAAGCTGCAAAAGTGAAAAAAAAATGTGCGGCACGTCAAAAACGAAATTTAAAACAGACCACCCCGCACCACCGCCTGTGGTGCTGCACATTAGGTTTAGTTTTAGGCCCTGTTTACACGGACACTGTGTGGGGGAAACGCAACTTTTGGGTATGTTAATTAGGTTGAAAGTTTTGCGTTGACATGGGCGAATTCTGTGGATACGACTCTCTCCCCCCCACCACCCCGTACTCATGAATTTACTGTAGTTACCATGCTGGGCCTGTAGATGGCGCTGTGATTTTTGGAACCTTCACTACTGCGCACGCGTGCCACTGCTGCCTGAGGTAAACAAACAGAGCAGACGAGGCAGCCTGTTTTCCTCTCTGGCTAAAAGTTCAGCTAAACTACAAGTTGTTGTCAACAAGTTAACAACAAGTTAAAGCTGGAATTTGGATAAGAGTCAACAGATTTGACACCAAGTGTGGGACCTGCTTCATCTGCGCACCAGTTGCTGACTGACTGGACCGTCCGGAACCGAGTCAACATGTCTGACTTAATCTCTAGAGATTAATATGTTAATAGGTTTTTATAGGTTTAGAGATTAATATTTTTTGCCTTTTATTTATGAAACAAGGTCAGAGGAAGCTGGTTCTGGTTCAGTTGACTGGACCCGGTGTTACACCACATTCTGTGACCTGCAACAGTTCATGCAACACCACCCCCTACAGTCACAATATACGGTGGTCACAGAATATGGTGTAACACCGGTTCGCAACGTGCTCCAAACAGGAAGTTGATTCATTTTCTGTTCTGTAACTGCGATGTGATGAAAAAAAAAAAAAACTCGATAGAGGTCCAAGTAATCGATTTGTCGATTACTCGAGTAGTCTGTTAAAGCCCTAGTGGGCAGGTGTGTGCCGGCCCNGATTACTTTGAGGAGCTAATGAATGAAGAGAATGAAAGAGAAAGAAGAGTGGAGGTAATAGAAACTGTGGACCAGGAAGTGGGAAAAATTAGTGAGGGTGAAGTCCGGAAAGCTCTGAAAAGAATGAAGAAGGGGAAGGCAGTAGGACCTGATGACATACCAGTGGAGGTTTGGAAATGCCTTGGAGAGATGGCAGTGAGGTTTTTGACTCAAATATTTAATGGAATATTTGAGGGTGAGAAAATGCCTGAAGAATGGAGAAGAAGTGTGCTGGTTCCCATTTTTAAGAACAAGGGTGATGTACAGAGTTGTAGCAACTACAGGGGAATTAAGTTGATGAGCCACACAATGAAGATCTGGGAGAGAGTTGTGGAAGGAAGGCTTAGACAAGAGGTGACTATCTGTGAGCAGCAGTATGGTTTCATGCCAAGAAAGAGCACCACAGATGCCATCTTTGCTTTGAGGATGTTGATAGAGAAGTACAGAGAGGGTCAGAAAGAACTCCATTGTGTGTTTGTGGATTTAGAAAAAGCATATGACAGGGTGCCAAGAGAAGAGGTGTGGTATTGCATGAGGAAATCTGGAGTGGCAGATAAGTATGTTAGACTGGTACAGGACATGTATGAGGACAGCAGGACAGTGGTGAGATGTGCTGTAGGAGTGACAGATAGCTTCAAGGTGGCGGTGGGATTGCATCAAGGATCGGCTCTGAGCCCCTTCTTGTTTGTTCTGGTGATGGACCGACTAACAGATGAGGTCAGGCAGGAATCCCCATGGACTATGATGTTTGCAGATGACATTGTGATCTGTGGTGAGAATAGGGAACAGGTGGAAGACAACTTGGAGAGGTGGAGGTATGCACTTGAAAGAAGAGGAATGAAAGTCAGCCGTAGTAAGACAGAGTACATGTGTGTGAATGAGAGGGAGGCCAGTGGAACAGTGAGGCTACAAGGAGCAGAGGTCACAAAGGTGCAGGACTTCAAGTACTTGGGGTCCACTGTCCAGGAAAATGGGGAATGTGGTAAAGAGGTGAAGAAGAGAGTCCAGGCAGGATGGAGTGGATGGAGAAAAGTTTCAGGAGTGATTTGTGACAAAAAGGTGTCAGCAAAGGTCAAAGGAAAAGTTTACAAGACAGTGGTGAGACCAGCTATGTTGTATGGTCTGGAGACGGTGTCATTGACAAAAAGACAGGAGAAAGAACTGGAAGTAGCAGAAATGAAGATGCTGAGGTTCTCCTTAGGAGTGACAAGGATGGATAAGATCAGGAATGAGATAATCAGAGGTACAGCACATGTTGAACAACTGGGAGATAAAGTTAGGGAGGCCAGACTGAGATGGTTTGGACATGTCCAGAGGAGGGACAGTGGGTATATTGGTAGAAGGATGTTAGAAATGCAGCTGCCAGGAAAAAGACAAAGAGGGAGACCAAAGAGGAGATATATGGATGCAGTTAGAGAGGACATGGAGGTAGTTGGAGTGAGGACAGAGGATGCAGAGGACAGAGTGAGGTGGAGGAGGATGACTCGCTGTGGCGACCCCTGAAAAGGGAAAAGCCGAAAGAAGAAGAAGAATATAATAAAACAAAAACAAACAAACATAAGAAATTGTCATAACTTACGTGTGCATGTAGTCAGCTGGAGGCTCTCAACACATTTAGTCAAGTATTAGAGAATTCAGTGAGGCCTAGGTCAGAGGATATGGACATCAGAGATTGTAAAATAAATTCAAATCATGCAGGTAACAATTAATGAAGAACCCCAACTGACATAATTAGAAGTAAAAGCCAAAATACTGTATATAAAATGACCAATAAATACACTTGAAATGCATCAATTAAATTAAAAAAAGGAGAACTTTACCTCATGTTTTATAATTTAATTTACCTTCATATTTATTTTTATGCTTTGTTCCAATAAACTTTACATACTGTTTTTAAAAACATATTTTTGTGTTCCTTTTTACTTGTATCTGCATTTGTGCCTCCCAATATTTATATTGTAAATATTTATTTATTTTATATTTATTCCCCCAAAAGTCTTTTTATTTCCATGTGTTTTTACACTTCTCTGTCACCCGTTTTTACTTCATCTTATGTATTTCTGTCTCATGATGTAAATAAGGTGGGCAGAGCTTCTTGGGTCAGCTCCACTTCTATTGGTCAAAAAAACAGGAAGGAGCAGGATCCATGTGTAGATCTACTGTGCATGAAGCAGAAATGCATAAGGTAAAGTCAAAACAGGAGACATAGAAATGTAAGACCCATTTAAAAAAGAAAAACTTGTGGGAAAAAAAATATAAACAATAATTGAATATAAACATTAAAAGGCACAAATGCATCTACAAGAAAAACAAAAATATATATTTTAAAAATACAGTAAAATGTAAATTATAAGCAGAAATATATAATTTATTGGAACTAACCTGGAAAATAAAAAGGTCAATTAAATTATATAACATGAAGTAAATTTCTCCTTTGTAATTTAATTTGTGCATTTTTAGTGTATTTATTAATTTATCAGTCCATTCATATACATGCTTTTACTTCTAATTATGTCAGTTTTGATCTTCCATAACAATGAACATACCAAACAATGGAAAACAAAAACCAAAGTAGCCAGCACTTACCCATTACAGGGTTGGCCTCACAGGTACTTCTTTGTGTACAACTGGATCCAGAAGCTTTAGGTATTTTTCTCCCAGACTAGCCGAGGGAAAAAAAAGACAATGTAGTACTGAAATGTGTGTGTATACAGTATTTAAATGTTAAAATTTACAGATTATACCTGACAACAGGTCCAGAGGAAAATGTTGGAGCAGGTAGGTGGGAGACCTTTAAAACAAAAGTACATTTACTCTTAAAGTACAAATGATATGTTGACTTAATAACATTCATCTGCAAGATGGCGGCAGCAAGGTGTGGCAGCTCGACAGGTGCTGCTATTTCTTCTTTCCAAAAACCATCTAGGAAGCTGCCTGATTACTTTGCTTTACCCAGGAATGGGAAAATAAAGCCTTTCTTTCCAAGAAACACCAGAATTCAACATCTACTTCGTGTGCTGAACGTGGTTCTGTACATGGTGACAATCATCACCACACAAATGTTTGGTGGCTGGCTGGCAGCGTGGGAACGCTCAGCTGCGCTCCCACTGGAGGAACACGCCGCGCCGCTGGACACCTGGAGTCAGTTCGTGCTGTTTAATCACGTCTTGGATCAAGGGAAAGTGCTCGTCCCGTGTACAAGATGTCAGAGCGGACCGAGGACACCGTTGACACGCGAAACAACAAACCGGGAAAGTGCTACTCTCTTCTGCATCGTTCTTCTACTGTGTGGAGACGTGCACCTGAATCCTGGACCCGTGGATTTACCTGCGGCTCCACTGAAACATCAGCAGGTAGACGCCCTCCTCTCAGGAGTACGAGGTGATGTCACAAACAATTTGACAAAAACACTGACAAACACGACTTTCCTGCGACCTACAAACGCGCTACAGACTATCGTAATTCACAAACAGAAGGAGACTAAACTTTTTCAAACAGTTAATCATGCCCGCGTCCTGTGGAATCCCAACAATAAACCTAAGGGGATCTTCGGAGGACATATTAACATCCGGAGCATCATATCTAAGTCTGAACAGATTAAACATTTACTGACGGATTCAAACCTGGACTATCTCTGCCTCACAGAAACGTGGTTATGTCCTACAACTCCGTTATCTGTGTTCACTGTTTCTGGATATAAAACTTATAGACGCGACAGGGGGGAGGGGAGGGGTGGAGGGGTTCTGATATATGTCAAAGAGAGTTTCCAAAGTAATGAAATCAATATAAAGAACGATGAATTAGAATGTGTAGGAGTTACAATTACGCTTTCTCCTGAAATGTCTTTTGTTGTAATTTCCATTTACCGCCCCCCAAATGCCACAAGCACATTTTTTACAGAACTATCTAAAATGCTTAAAATGGTTGAAGGAAAAGAGGTTCTACTAATGGGAGATATGAACCTAAACTGGGTTGATAAAGCACGCAAAAAGAACCTTAATGAAATAATGAAATCTTTCCAGATGAAACAGATCATAAATAAACCCACAAGAATAACAAAAACTTCTCAAACACTCATAGACTTAATCTTTACAAACAAACCGGAAAGGATAATGAAAACATATAATTTAATAACTGGATTATCTGATCATAACCTTACACTAGTTGTCAGAAAATTAAATAAAACAAGATACAGGGACCAAAATCAACCAAAAAATACTCAAAACTTATATTTTATCTCAAAGAAGGATTCGTCTCTATTGGAAAATGAATTAAAGCAAACAAACTGGAATGATATAATAGAAAACAAGTCATGTGAGAAAGCATGTAATGATTTAACATCAATCTTAAAAAATATTTTATTAAAATACACAAAGACGAAAAAAATAAAACAAAAAAAACAAAGCTTGCCATGGTTCAATAGTGAACTCTGGGAATTGATGAAGAAAAGAGATGCCTCATTAAAAAAGTTTATCAAAACTAGATTAACTACTGACCATTTAATATATCGAAGTCTGAGAAATAAAGTCACCACATTACTTAGAAAAACAAGGGCCAACTTTTTCCTTAATCTAATTAAAGATGCAAAAGGAAATAGTAAATTGTTGTGGAGAAACATTGATAAATTTCTTGGAAATGAAAAAAACACTCGACATGACGTGCAGCTTAAAATAAATGATACTATTCAAAATGATGATGTAACCTTAGCAATATATTTCAATGAATATTTTATTAATTCTGTTCAACGACTGGCTCAGCTGTTTCCGGCACCTTGCTCCTTCAATTCTCTGGTCTGTGATGCATCTGCCTTTAGTTTAACACCTGTTAATGATGCAAAAGTGGAAAGGATTATTGGACAACTTAATAATAGCAAAGCAAAAGACCTGTATGGGTTAGATAGTATATTTCTAAAAACACATAAGGACAGTCTAATCCCAGTGTTGACAAAAATAATAAATCAGTCTATTAGAGATGGTATATTTCCCGATGCATTAAAAACTGGCATTGTCACGCCCATATATAAGTCTGGAGACAAACTAGAGGTCAGTAACTATCGACCGATTACCATCCTCCCCGTCATCTCAAAAGTCTTTGAAAAGGTTGTAGCAGAGCAACTAATTGAACACCTTGAAACCAAAGCTTTTTTAAATCCTTTGCAATTTGGTTTCAGAAAAAAATACTCAACAGAGACGGCTTGTTCCTACTTCCTTGAAGAAATTAAATCAAAGCTAGACCAAGGAGGTGTAGTGGGCGCCGTGTTCCTAGACCTGCGAAAGGCTTTCGATACTGTTTCCCACAGCATTTTAATAAGCAAACTATCAAATTATGGACTGTCTCGTCAGACAATAAACTGGATTACATCATACCTAAGTGGCAGGAAACAATGTGTTCGAGTAAATCACACACTGTCCCCCTTTCAAGACTGCACCATGGGAGTTCCGCAGGGCTCTATTTTAGGGCCGCTGCTTTTTAGTCTATACATCAATGATCTCCCCTCAATGTGTGATATTAATATCATCATGTATGCGGACGATACTGTTTTGTTCACTCATGGAAAAAATATAACAGAAGTGGCCACAAAATTGACAGGAGAATTGAAAAAGGTTGCTGCCTGGCTACAAAACTGCTGTCTCACATTAAATGTAGAAAAGACAGTTGCAATGTACTTTACAAACAGAAATAAATGTTTGGATTATCCTGATATCCATATAAATGGGGAAAAAATAAAAAATGTAAACAACTTTACCTATTTAGGTGTTACCCTTGACTCAAATTTGAATTTTAGAGACCATGTAAAGAAACTGCGCAACTCTTTAAAATTTAGTCTGGTGAACTTCAGGTACATACGAGGATCTCTTACTACTGAGGCATCATATATGTACTTAAACTCTATGATTTTCTCGCGTTTTCTGTATTGCATGACTAGCTGGTCACAGGCTAGTAAAACAGCTCTAAAGCCTCTTGAATCAATGTTCAAAAGTGCAATAAAAATTCATGATAGGAAATCCAGACAATATCACCACTGTCATATTCTTTTCAAATATGATCTTTTAAACTTTGACAATTTAATATTTCATGCAAATATTTGTCTACTTTTTAAAATCATCCATGGTATGGCTGCTCCTCCTCTAAGAAGGTTTGTCATATTGAACTCAGAAAAAACAACTCGAGTCACAAGGGCGACCTCTAGAGGAGAGTGCAGCATCCCTAAATGTAGGACCTCTTTTGCTAAATCCGTCTTTTCTGTTGTTGCCATGAGTCAGTGGAATATTCTGCCTACTGAGATTATAAAATGTACAAGTTTCCCAACGTTTGCACATCTGACAAGGAAATGGCTTTTATCAAAGCAGGTTTGCACCCACCAGTGATGACTGTGTGTGAGTGAAAGTACAGTTTGTAGGTTTGTTTGAAGAAGTGTGATTATGTATATATGATGTGTATGTGTGTGTGTGTGTGTGTGTGAGTGTGTGAGTGTGTGTGCGTGTGTGTGTGTGTGTGTGTATGTGAACAAACTGGTAGTGCGTGTGTGTGTGAGAGAACTGGTGAAATTTTGAAAGTTTTTTATGTATGGTATATTTGAGGGGCGAGGTATGATATGTATGTATATATTGTGTCTGTATTTGTGTTTAATGGTTTTCTCATCCACTTACAAAAATCCGTTACTCTTGTTAAACATCAACCTGTCCGGGGACTACAGGCGGAAATTAGTATTATTACTATAACCTGGCACAATGCATCTTTCCTGTTTTTGTAGGTCAATGTATTGTTGTGCACTGTCCCTGAGAAAACAAATAAATCATCATCAATCATCATCATCATATGGTTGCAGACGTACTAACCAAACCAGCAACCAAGATGAAGTTGAAAAAGTATGAAATGTTTGTTTGGTGTATGAAGAATTTATTTAGGTTTGAAACATTAAGAGCCTGAGGGAGTTACCCAAAATGTGAGCAAGTGGGGGTGTTGACATTATGAATGTTTTTGTATTGCTCTCATTTTGTTTGAATTTGTTTTTCTTTATAGGCTTGTTTTGTATTGGATGCTCAGATGCATCATGTGACTTTTAATTTACTGCACCTGTGCAGCTTTAATTAATAAAAGGTGTGTGCTCCTTCAAACTCTGGGTGAATGAAGTGGAGCAACATGAAACCAAACCATGTTCAAGCGTCACGTTTAATGCTGAGAGCAAAGTGAACTCTGTTAACAAAAAATCAGTGTCTTAATTGCTTTACTCAAACTACCGGTACTTAGAAATTACCTCTCAATGACGAGTGGCTCACTTTACCGCAGTTCTCAAGGCTAGGTTCTGAGTCTGACCCAGTTGTGTCAGATGGGGTTGGATTGAAGAGCTGAGAGCAGAGAGGCACAGCTGATCTCTGACAACCTGCAGAATCAAAGAGAACATGTGAGAAATCTTTAGTTTCTGTTCTACATGCATCACTTTGATGCTTCCATCAACTTAGAGACAAATAAAGAGCATTCAAACCTAAAGATTCGCATCAACAAGGGACAAACACCTCTGCTGTGTTACTATGAACAGTTTAGCACCACCACCACCAAAGTCTGGCACTCATATTAGCCTGCCTGTGTGTCTGTTAGCAAAATATCTCATGTTCCAGTAAATCTTTAATGAAACTCTCAGAAAGTAATTGACTCTCAAGACCTCGTGAATGAGATATATCTTCCTTCAGCCTCTTGTTTAAGCAGCTACAAAAACAGTATGTTGCTGAAATACGTATTTAAAGTAAATTAGTATTTCAGCCTGGCTGCGGTTATTGTTCTGCTGGCTAGTGAGCGCATGTGTGTTAACAGACATGCGACGCAAACAGCGTGAGGATGCGGGGCCTGTCTCTTTGAAAAACCATCCAGGAACTAAGCCAAAAAAAAAAAAAGCGTAGCATATATGGCTTATTTAAACGCTAGAATAACCTAACCTGCAGTGTTTTACTTGCCTCAAATTATCTGCCTCAGCAGCATACACGACACACCCGTTTTAGCTCGTTGTTAGCTTAGCTTTTAGCAACAGCAGGTTTTGTTCATTCAACTGAACAGAGCTAAAAAAGCTAGCAAATAAACAAAACCGAACCGACCTTCAACTTCCAACTGAATGTCCAGTCGTCGTCCAGAGTCTGACCAGTCGACGTCTAATAAAAAGCAAGTTTTACGAGCGCTGAGTCCAACACAACAACAGCTTCTTGTCCAACAGTTGAAAGGAAATGGCTACATTTGAAAGAAGCGCGCGAAGCAAGAGGCGTTGATTGGTTGGATATGATCACATGCTACTTCACCCGATAAACAAGAGTGGCGTTGATTGGTTAGGACAAAGTTCACATGCAACCTGACAAGCAAGAGTGGCGTTGATTGGTTGGGACGTACATGATCACGTTCTACCCCCAATAACGCATGAGACCACAAACAGAAAAATGGTAGAAAGCAAACACGCCTGGAGTAACGCAGAATAAAATTGAATAATGATAATAATAATAATGATGATAATAATAATACCCTGATGCATGCTCAATAATAATAATAATATACTATATATATATATATATATATATATATATATATATATATACATACAACAATATAAAAAAACAGCTCGAGCTGTTTCAAAAAACTGACAAAACGTTTAAAACAGAAGTACTAAAAATAAACCAGTGTGAAAATACTTTGTGTAAAATTCATTCATTCATTCAACCTTTATTTATACAGGCTAGCCTCATTGAGTCACGGGGACTCATTTACAAGAGGGACCTGTCTCACTCACACCAAACAACCATCCACTCTCACACTCACACCTAGGGTCAATTTAGAGTCACCAATCAGCCTAACAAGCATGTTTTTTGGTCTGTGGGAGGAAACCGGAGTACCCGGAGGAAACCCACGCATGCACGGGGAGAACATGCAAACTCCACCCAGAAAGGCCCCGGACCGGGATTTGAACCGGCAACCTTCTCGCTGAGAGGCAGCAGCTCTACCAGTTGGTATATCTATATATATGGTAAAATATCTTGGCCAAAAGTTTAAACATAAGTATAGATTAAGTATACTTAGACTTTTAGTTTATTTTTAGTATAAGTCAAGTATTGTGTAAAATAAACTTGGCCAAGTATACTTTTGATAAGTACCTAAAAAGTATACTGAAAGTATACTCTTATTTTTTTAGTTTAAAATTAGTGTACTTTAAGTATACTTGCATATACTACTTTTTGGTAAGGGATCACTTCTCTCAGTGCTGCGTCTGTTGCTTAAAAAAAATAAAGCCAAGGAAGGCGCAGTTGGCTTGCAGTCTGGGACCAGATCAGAGCCAGATGCCAGTCTTTGTAAACCTCTGAGGCTGGCGCATTCGGTCTGCAGGCAAAAACCGGATCAGAACCACACCCAGCGCAGGTGTCAGTGCAGCTCATGATCTCAGAATCGGGGTGGAACTGGCACACAACACCACGCCGTCTCTGACTGTTATGCGGATCTGGCGACTTGTAAACGAGCCCGGTAAGGAGTTGGCTCAGAGGTGTAAACCGCATCTGACTGTTATGCGGATCTGGCGACTTGTAAACGGATCCGGCCCAAATGTAAATGCTGTCTGGGCCAGGTGTGCCCAACCAGTCGCTCGCGGGCAACCGGTCGCCCGCCAGCTGGTTCCCATTCGCCCGCGAAGCGCAACCTGTCTAACAGCTGACGAGCCGGCTGTCAGCTGTTAACAAGGTGAAATGTCCGCTGCTTAGCTTCATTCCAACTCCGGCAGAAGAGATGGAGGTGACATGTCCGCTGCTCAGCTTCATTCTAACTCCGGCAGAAGAGGTGGAGGGAGGAATTACTATATTCCAATGCGCAGCAACACTTTCCTTAGCCCTCCCCATCTTGTATGCTCACAGACATAGTCTCGCGAGTTTTGGGTGCGGTGACTAACGAGACTTTAGGTTCAGCAGTGGAGCTATCGGTGCGCAGTAAACATAGAAGGAAAACTAGCGAACAAGCAAACGAAAACTTACTATTTTCACATAGAATGGGAGGAGGATTATTTTTTTGTTTATTCTAATTCGAAGTCTATTTGCCTCATCTGTAATTCAATAAATAAAAACAAGCTCGCAGCCCAGCAATCGGTCTTCACTCGGCCCAGCACAAAAGGTAAAGATAGCTTCCTACCGTGTTAGCTGCATCCTGGCTCAACATAAGAAGTCTTTCAGCGATGGAGAAGTTATGAAAGAAGTGTTTATTGAGGCTGCAGATGCGCCTTTTCATGATTTAAAAAATAAAAGTGAGATCGTAGCTGCTATTAAAGACGTGCAGTTGTCCAGACAAACAGTGACACGGCCATGTGAGGGAATGGCTGTTGATGTGGAGGAGCAGCTAAAAAAGGACGTGGAACAACGTGAGTGTTTCTCTCTTCAGTTTGATGAGTAGCCTGTTACCAGCTACCTGTGTTATCCTTTTGGAAATGTTGATGTGGATGACATTGTGTCCAAATTGGTGTCCGTGTTTCAGCTGGACAGCTCTGGTGTTGAAAATCTGCAAAATGACATTGGGATCAAATCCAGAGCATCACCTGGTGTGGATGGAGAGTTCTGGAGTCTGCTGTCAGAAGAAAAGTATCCTAACATCCGAAGATGTGCTTTGAACTTAACAGCACTTTTTGGATCTACCTACCTGTGTGAGTCTGCTTTTTCACACATGAAAATCATCAAGTCCAAAAACAGATCCACAATGACTGATGATCATCTGGAGACCTGCCTGCGCCTCACAACCACAGTGTCAGAAGTCCCACTAAGGTAGAGACACATTTATTTTATACAGCTTGCACCAGATGACACACCATCCTGCTGCACAGAGCAGCTGCCTAGTTTTGATATTTAGGTTTTATTGATGTTTGAAATAGTTGTTGGAGATTTGTAAGTCTGCACCTTTGTAAGTCACTTTTTGTAAATAGTTAGTGTAAATGAGGGAGTTTTCAGTTGTTTATTCGTTTCTTTAAAAAAATATGGTGTGCTTTTCAAATATTGTGTTCTTTTACTTTGATAAAATACTTTAATTAAATAAAACTAGCAACACATTACGTTCTGTTTTATTTACTTTAAAGAAGTGAGGAGTAGAGAGATGAAAAATTATGTTTTTTGATACTGAGACTGGACGAGTAGCTCTCGGCAAACCGCCGACTTCAACAGTAGCCCTTAGTTCAAAAAAGGTTGGGCACCCCTGCTGTATGCATACTGTATTGTTTGTACTGTTTTGATTTTAGGTCCCTGTTACTCTCGTGTAAATAAAGCAGTGGGATGTTGTCTGTACAGAAAATATTCCATAACAAAAATTCATCTTTTGGTTACTGCATTTGTTCTATTGAAATATTTATATTTTCAGGAAGGCCTGCACACAAGTCAAACACAGACTGGTCACCCATGCTGAAGTTGACAGACACACTTAATCTGAGACGCAGGAGCAGAAGAACAGTAGGTAATGACACAAGCACCTGGCACAATAATTCAAAAATATTAAAGTAAATCTAAGCTAAAATTACTGAAATCAATATAAAATTGAACATACAGTATATCTTTGTGAATGAGTAAAAAATTTAGGAGCAACTGTATTTATTTTTTCTACTTTGAGTAGCAAACTTGGTCTTATTTTAGACTTTGTGATGCAAACATGACAGTTTATTCTTTTTTTTTTAAGGTACAGACGAGTGAAGGGCCAAGTTCCATCGTCTTGGATTCCGGAGGGGTTGGCTGCTTGCTCCAGTCGTCCAGTGGTCGTCCAGTGGTCGTCCAGTGGTCGTCCAGTGGTCGTCCAGTGGTCGTCCAGTGGTCGTCCAGTGGTCGTCCAGTGGTCGTCCAGTGGTCGTCCAGTGGTCGTCCAGTGGTCGTCCAGTGGTCGTCCAGTGGTCGTCCAGTGGTCGTCCAGTGGTCGTCCAGTGGTCGTCCAGTGGTCGTCCAGTGGTCGTCCAGTGGTCGTCCAGTGGTCGTCCAGTGGTCCCACATGATGAGGAATCTGTTCCAGTTTGTTTAAAATCAGAAACTGCCCATCATTTCTTGTTGAAGAGTGTATTTGACCTGGTATTTATTCTGGTATTTATTCTGCAGCCAATCATTTTCATTAAAAGACATCAAATCACCCACAGTTCTCATATTGTATTCAGTTTCAACTGTTTTTAGTTTATAATTATAGCTTTTATTCTGAACTTTATCAATCTCCTCCCGGAGGAGGAACCATACAGCAACATGCATGTTTTTAAGTTTTGTACTTGTCAATAAAAAACTAAACTGGTAAGTTGCCAAAAAAACAATCACATCTAGTTTTTTTATTTGCAGTAGAACTTCTCATTAGACATTAAACAACGTATCTTATTGAAATAAAGAAGGTGAAACTTAGTGCAACTGTTTTATTCAAACTAAAGGAAAGCACGTTTATTTAGCAATGCCTGTTTCACAGCAACACCAAATGTACTTCAAACGCAGATTGATTTACAGAAATTGTATTTTCACTCATTTGTTGCTGTGGTACATAACTGCACAAAAACTTCTGGACCAACTGGAGCATCATCCATCCCTGGAACTCACCTTATGCAGAAATATAACAGAAAGGAGGAAAGTAAAAGTACAGTACTGTATACAAACATTAGGGTTCATTTATGAACACACACACACCTAGATTACAGTGTATATATAACTAAACACACACACATAGATTATATATATAAATAAACGCAAACACACACACCTATATTATACATATATATATATATATAAATAAACACACACAAACACACCTAGATTATATATAAAAGAAACGCACGCACGCACACACACCTATATTATATATATAAATA
>JBBPBX010000533.1:43948-66047 GCA_038048925.1 Garcialebias charrua
TACACTTAATCTGGGTTACTCTTGTATGACACTATTGCTTTTTTGTTTAATATTTCATCTGTTTACTTTTAGAAATTGTGCAAATATAATGTTTTTTTTTTCATACTTTGTACTAATTTAACAACCCACATATCAAAACCTTAAACTCAGTCAATCAATGACCATAAGCATTTGTAACTTTCATACTTTTTAAATTATTAAAATTTATTTAGAAACATTTATCCCAATAAATACATTGAGATCTTTTTTTTATTTTTATTATTATTATTTTTTACATTTTTGGGCTCTAGTGGCCTTTATTGTAGAGGAAGAGTGCGAAACGGGTAGAGAGAAGGGAAAGACACTGCAGAAGCAGCTCGTCAGGTCTGAGACGCGAACCCGCGACGCCTGCAGAGAGGCCGCCTCAGTATATGTGCCGCGCGCTTTATCCCCCACACCAAAGCGGCGGCACAATACATTGAGATCTTTAAATTTGAACCGACGACCACCTCATCACAGAATGGCCTTCTTTAATCTCTGCACCACCATGTCCCCATATGAACAATCAGAATCACACCTGCTGTAAATTGTATACATTAATTTTCTGTCATTTGCCAAAGAGGAATAATTCTGTGAATCCTAAGTGATCAAAAAAAGAAAAGTTTAGTCTGATTAATGTCAGACAGTGAGACAAAATGATTCTGTGTCCTAAAATACAATATTTGTGAACCTCTTGTTTCAGCTGTATCTACAGCAGTTAAGATAATAATCGTCCTTTCACATCATCCCTCTTGAAAAGCTGTTTGTTCTAAAACACAGCCTGTGTGATGAAAACCTGCTTCTGTCCTTCCCACCTCTGAATAGAAGCAACAGTTTTACAACTGTTCAGCCTTTTTGATTTGTGACACACTGAGCCAGTACAGCATGGGGCGTCATGTGAGTTTGTGGGACGACAGACAAGAGATGAATGTTTGTTTGATCCCAGAAACAGGAACGCCTCAGGTTATGGGGATCAGAAACAACACGCAGCATGTGCGCAGTGATGAAAAGAAAGAAAGTCTTCATAACTCATCTGCATGTCTCATCAGGTCACTGGAAAGCTCCTTCCCTCATCAATTAGTACGAATCAACAAATCATGTAAAGGCACGCTGTAAATATCATTGCTATGCAGCACCGACATCAAATGACAACGAGTGATGATGAAGACTCACAAACAAGCTTTCTGTGTAGTTTGTAGACTTCAACAACTTCACAATACTATCATCTCTTTCAGCTATCATTTAAGACTTTTAGTTTCTTTACAATATTTAACTCTATATTTGTTAATTTCTTTAATCGATAAAAGAAAAATCTTCACATATGGAAACTTTGTGCTCTTTAAAATATAATTCATCAAACTCATCTTATTGGGGAAGTGGGGGTGCAGAGGTTCGAGAAGATGGGCCTGTGATCGGAAAGACGCAGGATCAACTCCTGGTACTGTCAACATCAAAATGTGGGTGGAAAAGGTGAAACACCCACACCTGCCTCCACCCTCATTTGCCCCTGAGCAAGGCCCTTAACCCCCACCATCTGCTCCCTAACAGGTCGCTCTTGAAAATGAGGTCTCGTGGCTCAATGAGAATACCTGTATAAATAAAGGGTAAAAATAATAATAATAATAATAATAATAATAAAAATTAAAAAAATATATATATACTTTTTGCTAATCTTAGAATTTAACAAAATACAATTGCAATTGTAGTTTTTAGCTACTAGTTTACTTGTATTAGATTCTAGCGACTCTTCTGTTAATATAAACCACTGCTTTGCTATGTTTGTTAGCTAATGTTTGGTAATTTTAACTTTTAGCTACTGTTTAGGTAAATTTACCAAACCAGACACTTTGATGAACGTGACTTGTTTATTGTTTTATCAACTGTTTGTTAAATGTAGCTTGTTGCAAATGTTTAGCAATTTTAGCCTTTAGTTACTTCTATACTAATTTTAGCTTATTACAACTGTTTTCTTTATCTGGATATTTAGCTACAGTTTTGGAAAATTTAACCTAAAGCTATTGGTTTGCAAATTGAAGATTTTATCTACTGGTTTGCTCATTTCAGCTTTTAGCCAGTGTTTTGCTATTTTAGACTTTTATCTTCTCCTAACTTTAACTTTTAGCTGTTTTGCTCATGAGCAGCACGGTGGTGCAGTTGGTAGAGCTTCTGCCTCTCAACGAGCAGGTCCCTGGTTCAAATCCCAGCCAGGGGCCTGCCTTTCTGGGTGGAGTTTGCATGTTCTCTCTGTGCATGTGTAGGTTTTCTCCAGGTACTCCAGTTTCCTCCCACAGACCAACAACATGCATGTTAGACTGATGGTAACTCTGAATTGTCTCTAGGTGAGAGTGTGAATGGTTGTTTGTCTCATTTGTCTCTATGTGTCCATGCGATGGACTGGAGACCTGTCCAGGGTGTCCCCTGCCTGCTGGACATGGACACCAGTGACACCAGTGATCCTGTGACCCTAAAATGAAGAAGTGGGTAAAGATAATGATGGATGGATGGATGGATGGATGGATGGATGGATGTTTTGCTCATTTTATCTCCTGTTCTGTCCGTTTTGACTTGAACATTCAAACAGAATCACACAACTCTCATCATTCACACTGGATTGTCACAATGCTCTGGGCATGTCTGACTTGAGGAGACCCCGGGGAAGACCCAGGACACACTGGAGAGACTCTCGGTTGGTCTGGGAACACCTTGGAGTCCTCCCAGAAGAGCTGGAAGAGAGCGATGTCTGGACCTCCCTGCTCAACATGCTGCCCCCCCCACTTTGGAATAAGTAGAAGATGGATGGATGGATGAATGGATGGATGATGGATGATAGATGGATGGATGGATAATGGATGATTAAGGCCCTAGCTTGGCTTCGATGAATGCATATCACCTGACTTTCCAGAACACTGAGAAAAGCTCAGTTTCATGTGATGATGAAAATGTCGTGCTCAGAGTGGGTGTTGAAGATGACTCTCAGCTACTACCACATCAGGTTTTAACCCAACATCTGGAAAACAGACGGTGTTAATCAAAGTTTATTAGTTATTACAGCCAGCTTGGAATGTGTTGGTTCCAAATAGTAATCAGTTGTAGATTCACATCTAATGATTGCTTTTTAAACTCCAGTCGTTCAGGAGATATTTTGCTGACAGTTTGGCCCCAACAGTTAGTGTTTCAGTGAAGGTCTTGAGCAATAGCCCGACCCTAACTGCAACATGCACAGTATTGTGTTTGTGGATGACTTTGTGCTACTACCACACCATTTTTTATTAAAACTAAATTAACTGTTGCCAATTTTGGGTTCTCTAAAATTATTTGGCTGTGGCGGCCATCTTGAAAACTGAATCAGCTGCAGAGGTGCAGTGTCACATGACTACTTCCTGATCGTTTTGTTAAAACCACTCATAGTGGAACAGGAATCCTGACAATCAATTGTTGATGATATATTTAGCTAACAAACAGATTGAGATGATTCCAAATTGTTGATGGCAAAACGTTCAACAAAGATCGTGTCCAATCTGCTCAGAGTTTGATGTTTGGGGATTTGTCTCATATTTGTAACAAAAGAATTGGAGTCAGGTGGTCTCTGTGGCCCTCTCGAATCAAGTTGACTCTAATAATCGATTGTCCAAGTACAATCAGTGATTATTTTCTGTTTGTTCAAATTAATTCACTAGTTCATAGATATTTTGCTAACAGTCATGTTATCACTTGCCTTTGAAATGCAAAAGACAATAAAAATCTGATGATAAATGACATATTTGAATTGGCCATGGTCTCAAATAAACTCTGGGAACCAAACAGGAGCGCAGAGTCTGAAAGGTCTTTTGTTTCTCACAATCAAACAAGTATGTGATGGCTGCTATTTATAGAGTCCTCTCCTCTGTCTCTGTCTCTATCCTGCAACCCTCGCTCTCCGCTTCTCTTTCCTTTCATCCTTGTTGTAGCGGGTTTAAATAAAAGGAGTCCTAACACTTTTCCTCAACATTGCTCTTTTTGTCAGCCAAAACAAAGTCAAAATCATTTTTGAGAAACAAGGGGGAACATTTCTGAACAAAATGCCCATAAAAGGAGCTGGATGGGCCCGTGTGGCTTCAGTCGTGCTGAATTTAAAAACTCAACGTCTTTGTGAGCTTGGCTGTGTTCAGAATGAGAGAGGGAAACATGCGGTACTCTACAGATTTAACATTAAAGAGGAACTAAACTCCAAATTAACTTTTTTTAGCTGATAAACTCCCTAGAATGTGTCTAAAATGTTGTATAGCACTAGGGGTTGAACGAGTCATTTTAAAACTCGATATTAACATAATAATATTCGAGTAGTGCTCGAGTAGTTGATGATGTCATAGGATCTCAAGATGCAAAAAAAATTTAACTAATTAAAACTGCAAATTATTATTATTTTTTTAAATTATTTACAAAAAAAGACCAACAAAACAACATTGGGAGCATATATTATGCTCCTACTATTGATCTTACAGCAAATAAGTCACAGGAAACCCAAAACTGTTTGTTATTATTATTAAGCTGCAAAAGTGAAAAAAACGTGTGGCACGTCATAAACGAAACTAAAAACAATGAGGAGGTCGACCACCCTGCACCATCGCCTGTGGTGCTGCACATTAGGTTTAGTTTTAGAGATTAACATGTTAATAGGTTTTTGTAGGTTTAGAGATTCATATTTTTTGCCTTTTATTTGTGAAACAAGGTCAGAGTAAGCTGGTTCTGGTTCGGTCATTGGACCCAGTGTTACACCACATTATGTGACCTGCAACAGTTCATGCAACACCGCCCCCTACGGTCACAATACACAGTGGTCACAGAATATGGTGCAACACCGGTTTGCAACACATTCCAAACAGGAAGTTGATTCATTTTCTGTTCTGTAACTGCAATGTGATGACGTCACGACGACTACTCGACTTGAAATAAAAAAAACTCGATAGAGGTCCAAGTAATCGATCTGTCGATTACTTGAGTAGGCTATTAAAGCCCTATATAGCACTATGTTCGTGTTAATCTTCACATATTTGTGCGTACTGTATTAGTTTAAATCGACAATATTTGGTTTAAAAATGTGTTTATGGTAACCCTATGGGTTGAACAGAGGAATTGCACCTTAATTTTCTTATTGGTCAAGGACTGTTCACTCTGACGTAACACGTGGTTCAAGCAGAGCCAATCCCCTGCAGAGATGAGAAGGTCCTCGCTGCAGTTCATACCTTATATGGAAGTGGTACATTGCACTCCGGAAAAGCTCTGCAACAAAGCATATTATAGTTTTCGGAATGGCACTAGTTATTTGTATATTTTAACTTATTTATTTTAGGAATACTTTTCACTTCATAAAAACTGTGTGGTTGTATTTGTTTTCTTATTGTGCGATGGACAAGTAATTACATCAATGCCAAGTTGGGGCAGTGGTGTAGAAGCGGGTTTGGGATCCGACAGACCCAGGTTCGAACCCCGGTCACAGCATGTCTTGTATTACTTTTTTTATTTTTTTTACGCCTTTTGTTTCGGATAGATCGGGTGAGAATAGATAAATAATACATCTGCATAAGTATTCTTTGTTGTTGCTTGTTGTTTATTACTTATGTAATTTTAACATTCAGAAACAATAACGGTCACTCGTCCTGGCCACACCTCCTCGCTCACCCCCCACCCGCCTCCCCCTCCTTTAGACGGTGTCTGGTGACACTCCCACTTTGTTGCACTTTTTGAATCTGTCTTGGGGGCGGGGCTACCGTTTCCCAGTGGGTTGAGTGCCTCTTTAACAACATCTAAATTGTAAATGTTTCAAATCTGGTTCCCATTTTACAGTGCACTCATTGACAATATAAAAAATAAAGGACAAGAGTTCCTTGAAGGCGTGCTGATCACCCGCTCATTTCATGCCAAAGTTTAAAGGCTGATTTATACTTCATGCGAAGGGCTGACATCATTTCACACTGTTGCGTGATTTAAAAAATTTAATTGGTGTCTTACATTGTCTCTAAGAACCGGTTCTGTGCAGAAGCCGTTGTCAGAGGTATTGTCTTGCAGGGCATACTGTGTGATTGTTCAGATCTTTGTGGGCACGTTAAAGTGGGTGAATTACACCGCTCACATTTCCTTAACTGCTCTGCTTTTCCATTAAAACTCATTCAGATCAAACTTATGAAGACGAACTCCTGAGGGGACATTGAGGCGAAGACAGTGTGGCGACACGGCTGTGCTGACCAGGAGGGAGCTGGTGTTGGTGTGGGGACATGTTCTGTCTGAACCGCTGGCGTCTCCTCACGACTAATCTGCAGACGAGCACTTCTACTGGGTTAACAACAGAAGCTCCAACTCCTGCATCATCAGCTGAAGACAAACATCCAGTCTTCCAGTCGTGCTCTGTGGTTTGGTTGCACGTGGGCGCGCTGCAGTGGAAGACTCACCAGGTCGTTGCCCCAGTTGTCTTCTGAGTATAAAAAGTCCATGTGAGGAAAAAAAGTCTCACAACCAGCAAGACCAGATCTTATGTCCTGTCAGAGCTTTAGACTAGATCATCTGTGGAGAACTGATGGAGCTGCATCAAGTTAAACCTTGAGAATAACCTTCAAAATCATATTTTAGTGGGGGAGTGGTGGAGCAGAGGTTAGAGAAGGTGGGCCTGTGATTGGAAGGTTGTCAGTTCAACTCCCCGGACTGACAGCATCAAAATGTGGGTGGGAAAGGTGAAGCATCCACACTTGCATCCACCCTCATTTGCCCCACCCTGGACCCTTGAGCAACCTCCCGCCATCTGCTCCTCTGGATGTCCAAGATGCATCTCTCTGCTCCACACAGAGGGCTGTGGTAGCTCGGTGGTCAGTGGTTGTGTCAGGAAGGACATCAGGTGTAAAAACAATCACCAAGTCCTTGTGTGAGTTAGTTCACTATGGAGACCGCTGAAGCAGCCAAAATTATTATTAGATTTTTATTTATTTTGCACAATGTGTTAGTAGTAAATGTTAACTGAAATTATCAGAAGGATAGCTAAGCAGAAAAAAGCTAGCCAAAAGTCTAGAAGAAACCAATGAGAGTTGTGTAAAAGTAATAAACCGTAAGCTAGAAGTGAAAACACTAGCAGTAGGTATAAGCCAAAAGCAGGTAAGGTGTAGCTAAGTGCTGCCATACTTTTTTCTGTATAAGTCACAGCTTTTTTTCTTCATAAATGAGCATGCCTGTGACTTATACAATGAAGCAACGTATTCATGGTTTTCTTCCCATATTTATAACCCAATTTTTGCCTGAGATCTGACGATTTCATTCATTCTGATATGGAAAATATTGAACACTACCATTTTCAGCCACTAGAGGGCCCTTGACTAATATGGCAAGCCAAATGTCTCATTAATAGGTAAACATAGTCATTAATAAGACATTTTTTCTTGCCATACCAAGCCACCTTAGTCTCGCTCTGGACCTTCTGGAGCAAACGTCAAATAAGCTGAATTTTGCCGCGCCGCCCAGGTGAAATGCAGCTGATTTGACCATTAAAGTGCATTTATTAAGGAAAAGTTAGACTGAGACACACCTTTATTATAATTTTGATCAAACAAATAATTGTTTTTAAGTGCTTATCTTGTTAAATTCTTGTTTAAGTCCTTCTGTGCATGCTCCTGCAGTCACCTTGGCAGCTAATCTTTTTTTGGCACAACACAGGCCCACATTTCCAGGTTGTCAGCGGTGGCGCATAACGTATGCGACTTATGTGGCAAAGTGACTTATTTATGTTTGTTTTCACATAATTAGACATATTTGGACTGATGCAACCTTATACGGCGGTGTGACGTATACGGTGGAAAATACGGTAAAAGCTAAAAGTAGTCCAGAAGAAGGAGGCAATAACCTAAAGCAGATTTGAAAATGATCAATGTTTTTGATGAAACGAAGAGAAAATATTTGTAAGTAAAGGTAAAAATTGGGGCGGCCGTGGCGTAGTGGTAATGGCAGTCGTCCCCCCGATCGGAAGGTTGGTGGTTCAAATCCTGGTTCCCCACACCAAGTGTCGTTGTGTCCTTGGGCAAGACACTTAACCCCAAGTTGCTCCCGGTAGGACTGGAAAGCACCTTGCATGGTAGTCTGCCGCTACCGGTGTATGAATGTGTGTAGCACTTTGAGATTTTCACTAATGAAAACTGCATCATAAATTGAATTCATTATTATTATTATTATTATTATTATACTGTGAGGAGAATAAAACTTATAAAAATCTAAATTAATAGCACCATCGCCTAAATGAGCTGAATGTTTGACATAAGAAGGTCTAAAGTAGCTGCTGAAGAAAAATCTATTTAAAAAATAAGCAACCTTGTTTGTTGATGAATAGATTGCTGACTCAGCATTTACACAAAAACATTGTTAATAAAATTGTTCAGTAAAGTTTAAAAGCCCTCCATCAAGAGAGGGGAACACATAATGAAGAGGGATTAGAAGGAGAAGTGAGCGTATGATGTAAGGTTGCCACTGGAGGGTAAAGTCGTGCAGAAGAGGGAGAACCGCAGCTGTGATTGGTTCCATGTGAGATGAAGGAGGTAAGATTCCTTTGCCATGAATCAGCTGTCTAAATATGGTTTCTGGTCTTCATCACGACACACCCATCCACTCCCTGCACAAAGTGGAAAGACACATCCTTGTTTTCATCCCATTTATTGTACAGTTCTCTCCTCATATTGATACTGGATGGCCTTCTGCCACTTTACAGTTTAGGGATGAAGAACAAAAGGAAACCGTGCTTCCAGTCAAAGTGTCGTCCTAACTATAGTCCTATTATTGTACATATGTGTTTTAAAAGAAAGTGATGAGAAGACAGTTTCTCTTCTTAGTGCTTCCTGACTGATAGTTCAGAATGAAGTGAGTCTAAAGCCTCTCTGTGTCTCTTCAGCACATTCACCCATTTCATGGAGGCAGAGCTGCTCTGTCTCGGGCCTGACTTCATCGTGCCCCACCCAGCTCTGACAAACCCAGCCATAATTCATGTCTCCCAGCTGTGGTCACTGAACTGGCTCTTTATTTTATTAGTTTAGATTTAAAAATGTATTTATGGAGCAGTGGGGTGCAGCAGATTCAAAAACATAAGCGGTGTATATTATAAACCAAATGTTCATGTCATTGAGACATATTATTACTAGAGAAAAGACCGGAAGCCAGAAGTTGAAGTCATGAAAGCTGAGCGCCTCCTGGTGGCTGCTTCCAGTAACATTTGTAGTTACCAGTTGCTGATTTTTTTTTTTAAATCAAGCAGGTCTTATCTTGCTGCTTTATGTTCAAATATGCATTGTTTTACACGTTGAGTTTTATTTAGCTATTTAAGGCTTTTAAAAGAGTGTCCTGTTACTCTGTGATTAACAAGGTTACAGTTGGGCGGGTGTGCAGGCAGGACCAATCAAGGCTACAGCCCCACAACCTGAGTGCACTGTCTCCATCATGTTACCACCAAATTAAAAAAAAACTAACGTGAGAAGGTGGAGACACTATATCCAACTTCATTATCATCAGTGGTTCTTGCTTTCTCTCAATGCTGCCATGTTGTATTGTCAGGACAGAGTCTGCACACCGGGGACGTGATGCTTTAATTCCCGTCTCCCAAATACATGAGCTTTCTTTTAAACATGAGATGAACAATTACACCTGCACCTGATGTGACATACAACAGAAGGTAAGAACTCTGTGATTCAGCAAGAGTGAACACCTGAGTTTATTTATTTGACCACGCAGGCAAGGTTCAGTTCCTTTCCATGGAGGGAATGGGTTTAAAACTTGTGCTGGAACTATCTACAGGGAAGGTTGGTTCCTCCTGTTTCAACTGGTGGGTACCAGACCGGGCTCCAGAAGATGCAATGTCCAAAAACTTGTATGAATGCAAGCTCTTGGCACTCAAGCCATCAGGACCCTGCAAATGCTTGATGAAGAGCTTTGAAAGATCCTCAGATCTTCTAAACCTCCTATGGCCTCAGTTTGTAGAGTTAATTTCTGACTGGTGTGATGAGCTCACAGCTTCACAGCAAGCAGACCCAAGACCTAAAGAGACTAAGGACGTCCCAACACTCAAATACAAACATTTTGTTGTGGTCTGTGTCACGTCAGTTTTCAAATCTTTGTATCTCTTTCAGTTAGCAATTAGCCTAGCATGGACCACTGCCATTAACTCTTTCTTCTTCTCCATGGTCCTTGACTGACTGGTGTTATGACTGATGAATTAATAACTACTGATGTTATGACTGATGAATTAATAACTACTGATGTTATGACTGATGAATTAATAACTACTGATGTTATGACTGATGAATTAATAACTACTGATGTTATGACTGATGAATTAATAACTACTGATGTTATGACTGATGAGTTAATAACTACTGATGTTATGACTGATGAATTAATAACTACTGATGTTATGACTGATGAATTAATAACTACTGATGTTATGACTGATGAGTTAATAACTACTGATGTTATGACTGATGAATTAATAACTACTGATGTTATGACTGATGAATTAATAACTACTGATGTTATGACTGATGAATTAATAACTACTGATGTTATGACTGATGAGTTAATAACTACTGATGTTATGACTGATGAATTAATAACTACTGATGTTATGACTGATGAATTAATAACTACTGATGTTATGACTGATGAATTAATAACTACTGATGTTATGACTGATGAATTAATAACTACTGATGTTATGACTGATGAGTTAATAACTACTGATGTTATGACTGATGAATTAATAACTACTGATGTTATGACTGATGAGTTAATAACTACTGATGTTATGACTGATGAATTAATAACTACTGATGTTATGACTGATGAATTAATAACTACTGATGTTATGACTGATGAATTAATAACTACTGATGTTATGACTGATGAGTTAATAACTACTGATGTTATGACTGATGAATTAATAACTACTGATGTTATGACTGATGAATTAATAACTACTGATGTTATGACTGATGAGTTAATAACTACTGATGTTATGACTGATGAATTAATAACTACTGATGTTATGACTGATGAGTTAATAACTACTGATGTTATGACTGATGAATTAATAACTACTGATGTTATGACTGATGAGTTAATAACTACTGATGTTATGACTGATGAATTAATAACTACTGATGTTATGACTGATGAGTTAATAACTACTGATGTTATGACTGATGAATTAATAACTACTGATGTTATGACTGATGAGTTAATAACTACTGATGTTATGACTGATGAATTAATAACTACTGATGTTATGACTGATGAATTAATAACTACTGATGTTATGACTGATGAGTTAATAACTACTGATGTTATGACTGATGAATTAATAACTACTGATGTTATGACTGATGAATTAATAACTACTGATGTTATGACTGATGAGTTAATAACTACTGATGTTATGACTGATGAATTAATAACTACTGATGTTATGACTGATGAGTTAATAACTACTGATGTTATGACTGATGAGTTAATAACTACTGATGTTATGACTGATGAATTAATAACTACTGATGTTATGACTGATGAATTAATAACTACTGATGTTATGACTGATGAATTAATAACTACTGATGTTATGACTGATGAATTAATAACTACTGATGTTATGACTGATGAGTTAATAACTACTGGTGTTTTAACTGATGAGTTAATAACTACTGATGTTATGACTGATGAATTAATAACTACTGATGTTATGACTGATGAGTTAATAACTACTGATGTTATGACTGATGAGTTAATAACTACTGATGTTATGACTGATGAGTTAATAACTACTGATGTTATGACTGATGAGTTAATAACTACTGATGTTATGACTGATGAGTTAATAACTACTGATGTTATGACTGATGAGTTAATAACTACTGATGTTATGACTGATGAGTTAATAACTACTGATGTTATGACTGATGAGTTAATAACTACTGGTGTTATAACTGATGAGTTAATAACTACTGATGTTATGACTGATGAGTTAATAACTACTGATGTTATGACTGATGAGTTAATAACTACTGATGTTATGACTGATGAGTTAATAACTACTGATGTTATGACTGATGAGTTAATAACTACTGATGTTATGACTGATGAGTTAATAACTACTGATGTTATGACTGATGAGTTAATAACTACTGATGTTATGACTGATGAGTTAATAACTACTGATGTTATGACTGATGAGTTAATAACTACTGATGTTATGACTGATGAGTTAATAACTACTGATGTTATGACTGATGAGTTAATAACTACTGATGTTATGACTGATGAGTTAATAACTACTGATGTTATAACTGATGAGTTAATAACTACTGATGTTATGACTGATGAGTTAATAACTACTGATGTTATGACTGATGAGTTAATAACTACTGATGTTATGACTGATGAGTTAATAACTACTGATGTTATGACTGATGAGTTAATAACTACTGATGTTATGACTGATGAGTTAATAACTACTGATGTTATGACTGATGAGTTAATAACTACTGATGTTATGACTGATGAGTTAATAACTACTGATGTTATGACTGATGAGTTAATAACTACTGATGTTATGACTGATGAGTTAATAACTACTGATGTTATGACTGATGAGTTAATAACTACTGATGTTATGACTGATGAGTTAATAACTACTGATGTTATGACTGATGAGTTAATAACTACTGATGTTATGACTGATGAGTTAATAACTACTGATGTTATGACTGATGAGTTAATAACTACTGATGTTATGACTGATGAGTTAATAACTACTGATGTTATGACTGATGAGTTAATAACTACTGATGTTATGACTGATGAGTTAATAACTACTGATGTTATGACTGATGAGTTAATAACTACTGATGTTATGACTGATGAGTTAATAACTACTGATGTTATGACTGATGAGTTAATAACTACTGATGTTATGACTGATGAGTTAATAACTACTGATGTTATGACTGATGAGTTAATAACTACTGATGTTATGACTGATGAGTTAATAACTACTGATGTTATGACTGATGAGTTAATAACTACTGATGTTATGACTGATGAGTTAATAACTACTGATGTTATGACTGATGAGTTAATAACTACTGATGTTATGACTGATGAGTTAATAACTACTGATGTTATGACTGATGAGTTAATAACTACTGATGTTATGACTGATGAGTTAATAACTACTGATGTTATGACTGATGAGTTAATAACTACTGATGTTATGACTGATGAGTTAATAACTACTGATGTTATGACTGATGAGTTAATAACTACTGATGTTATGACTGATGAGTTAATAACTACTGATGTTATGACTGATGAGTTAATAACTACTGATGTTATGACTGATGAGTTAATAACTACTGATGTTATGACTGATGAGTTAATAACTACTGATGTTATGACTGATGAGTTAATAACTACTGATGTTATGACTGATGAGTTAATAACTACTGATGTTATGACTGATGAGTTAATAACTACTGATGTTATGACTGATGAGTTAATAACTACTGATGTTATGACTGATGAGTTAATAACTACTGATGTTATGACTGATGAGTTAATAACTACTGATGTTATGACTGATGAGTTAATAACTACTGGTGTTATGACTGATGAGTTAATAACTACTGATGTTATGACTGATGAGTTAATAACTACTGATGTTATGACTGATGAGTTAATAACTACTGATGTTATGACTGATGAGTTAATAACTACTGATGTTATGACTGATGAGTTAATAACTACTGATGTTATGACTGATGAGTTAATAACTACTGGTGTTTTAACTGATGAGTTAATAACTACTGATGTTCTGACTGATGAGTTAATAACTACTGATGTTATGACTGATAACTACTTTGATAGAACATCCCTTTAAAGTTGACTGAACTGTCCTTTTAAGAATGAAACTGTTTCTGTCAACTGAGGTCCAGAGGAAAACAGAGAGTTAGGAAAGCTCTAACTGTGAAGGAGGCAGTTCCAACCACTGAAACCACTGATCTGCCTCCCTACATGGTCCTCCCTTAAGCAGTTAGAGCTTTGTTCAACAAACTAGTTTGTGACAATATTCACAATGTGTTGTTTAGAATTTATATAGTATGTATGTATGTATATATATATATATATATATATATATATATATATATATGTATGTATGTATGTATGTATGTATGTATGTATGTATGTATGTATGTATGTATGTATGTATGTATGTATGTATGTATGTATGTATGTATGTATGTATGTATGTATGTATGTATGTATGTATGTATGTATGTATGTATGTATGTATGTATGTATGTATGTATGTATGTATGTATGTATGTATGTATGTATGTATGTATGTATGTATGTATGTATGTATGTATGTATGTATGTATGTATGTATGTATGTATGTATGTATGTATGTATGTATGTATGTATAGACTTCTCTCTCCACAGCCTCTTCCAGCTCTTCTGGGAGGACTCCAAGGCGTTCCCAGACAAACTGAGAGACATTGTCTCTCCTGTGTGTCCTTGGTCTTTCCCGGGCTCTCCTCCCAGTCGGACATGCACCTCCCTAGGGAGGTGCCCTGGGTAGATAGATGCCCAAAGCACCTCAACTGGCTCCTCTCACTGTGGAGGAGCAATGGTTCTACTCTGAGTCTCTTCTGATAACTACCCTATCTGTAAGGGAGAGTCCAGCCATCCAGCAGAGGAAACTCATTTCAACCTCCTGTATCTTGTTCTTTCAGACGATCATGACCACAGGTGAGGGGAGGAACTTTGACCGACCAGTAAATGGAGAGCTTCACCTCACAGCTCAGCACCCTCTTCACCACGATGGACCGGCACAGAGTCCGCAATACTGCAGATGCTGCACCAAGCCGTGTGTCAGTCTCACGCTCCATTCTTCCCTCGCTCATGAACAAAACTCAGAGATACTTCAACCCCAGAAAAACCATCATCGTATTTTTGATATCTACAGGTAGCAGGACCAAGACTCTGGAATGAGTTCCCTCTACCTGTCAGACAGGCCCCTCCCTCGCAGTTTTCAAATCTCGGTTAAAAACTCACTACTATTCTGTTGCTTTCAACACCAGCTGATTGTATTGGATCGTTTTATTTATGATCTGCAATGTTTTCATGTCTTTCGTGTTGTACTTCACTGTGTGTGTTGCCTGTTGTTTGTTTGTTTGTCCAGCACTTTGGTTTGGACTTGTTCCTGTTGAAAGTGCTTTACAAATAAAATGGTATGGTATAGGTTTGCATGAAACCTGTTTCCAAATTGAAACGTGTCACAGCAGCACTGTTCCAGTGAAAGCTCTAGTTCAGTTTGTTCATGAAGTGAGTGCCATGTTTGCAGTGCACGTCTTAAACAGAGAAACAGTATCATCATCATCATCATCACTGACAGGGGAGCTGAGTCTGTCCACTGCTGATTTAAAAAACATCCCAGCTTCAAGAACAGCCCTGGAGCACAGAAAATTGAAAACAGAGCAATGTAGTGTGTGACTGTGTGCGCACGTGAATGCGCACGCATGCTAAACGATGATGAATTCTTTTTTTTTTTTGTTGGCAACCATAAATAAACCCACTAATCAAAAGTAGATTTATGATGTTCCCCAATGAAGAAAGTCATTAAATTCCTTCCAGTAGAATGATAAGATCAGCTTTTCTTGTGTTCCCTGCCCATCTGTAGGTCGTTAGACATTAAACCCTGGTGTGCCAGGACCATGAAGCACACTTCTCACTTATCAGGGGCATATCAGAATGATGTTTGTGCACATTTACAGTGAGAAGCTAAAGCTGGAACACACACTCCTGCCCAGCTTTTGGAATAGCAGCAGAAAGAGTGAGGCTGATCCAACTCGTAACGTCTGAGTCAACCATGGAAACTCTGAATGTGCTTGTCCCGCTGAAAAAAAAGAGAGTACACACACACACACACACACACACACACACACACACACACACACACACACACACACACACACACACACACACACACACGTACGCACTGGAAACTCACAAAGTCAAAAGGATCAGGCCCTTTCCCCATGTGCTGTTTGTGTTAAAACAGAACAAGCGTCGTTTATTTCAGTTATCTTCCTGCTCTCATGCCTTGACATGAATGTTTTTAACTGGTGGTGCAAAAACAGTGATTCCAGTTCAATCCAATCAGGATTGTAGAGCTGGTCCAGGTTCTTATGGGAGTTGAGCTGGTGTGCTACATTTAGCCATCACAGACACACCCATGTTTTTCTGCTTTCCACTGTATTCTGCCAACATGTGCCTACCATGGGCATGAATTAAAATCTGCTTCAAAACTTTTTCCAAGCAAACCATCATCACCTGGAGCATTGTGGTTTTTTTTTTCTGTTTAGAACTTGTATTTTACATTTAGGTTACTCTGATAAAACAGAAAACTAAACAGCCACTGGCCAAAAGGATGGTCCAGCACAGAAGATCAACATCATCAGGTCAGGACTCTGCAGTCTACACTCATCTCCAGGTCAGAGGTCACTCTTTCAGGGATGAAGATGTTCACATCCTTGATAGAGAGGAACGATGGTTTGAGAGAGGAGTAAAGGAGGCCATCTTTGTGAAAAGAAACCGCCCATCATTAAACAGAGGTGGAGGCCTCCGGGTTCAACTGTCCCCCTCTTACAATGCTGTTATTGCTAGTATCACTCAGCCCTCTGTGAATAGCAAACAACCATCAGGGTGCTAACGATCCATCGTTAGGCTGATGGTCCTCCTTGATCATGTGAGCAGCTGGTTCTGGAAGTCAACAACAAACTGTCCACTATGAGAAGGTGCTATTTTTAAGACTGAGTTTGTTGCAGCTCCTCAGACTGAAGAAGTCTTAATAAAGTAATTTAAAGGTCTTTAAATATCTTATTTGACAACAACAAAAAAAAGATCCGCACCCTGAATGGATGAAATTGGACATATTTTGGTTCACATACAGCCCACTGATGAAGATATAAACATTCTGAGCTGCAACAAGCTGGTATGTTTCAAATGGGCACCTTAGGGTGTAAGTGTTGACATCACAACTGGAGCAACAGTGTTATCAGGTAGTTGCTGGGTAATCTGGCAGTCAGAGAATGCCATGTAGACCTATTAGACAGTACATGTACTAGCCGCACTTGATGGAGTTTGACAGAGATCACAATGTGGGTTTACACGAGGCCAGGTAGTCATTTTGTGCAACTTCTCAGTATGTAGGAGCTGCAGGTGTCACAGTGGTCTGATGCTGGAACCAACAGGTACGTGACACACAGTGAACGATCTAGTAATCCAAGGTAGGACCACACCAAGGAAGGATACTGTGCACCAAGGATTACAGAACTCTACCACATGTGCACCTACCATCATTGTCTAACAAGGTTGATCCTCTGGACAGATTCTTCCTGTTGAAACGTTTCGTCATGTATCCAAAAGAGTTCTTCAGTCTGAGGAAGAAGAGGACTGAGACTGAAGAAGTTTTTTGGATAAAAGATTAAAAGTTTCAACAAGAAGAATCTGTCCAGAGGACCTGACTCAACCTTGTTAGATTTTTCTACTTGAGTTATTGAGCATGCATGTTGTTTCTGACCACAAACGACAGCCAACATGACTCTGATCTCCTGGATGTGAGGGTCAGGTACAACTTGCTGCAGGAGAGGATCCAACAACCTTTGATCTGCATCCAACCACTGCTTCAGTCCAGGCCTGAGGGGCCACGCCCTGCTGACATGGGACCAGCGGTGTTTCCCTACAGTCGACGCTGTTGTCCATCTGATCTGATGCTATCATTGCAATACTTTTCAACAAGTGCACTCTCATTTAAGATCATTCTATCACTCTCTAAGTTTGAATTACTTCATCTGTCTTTAGACTCTGACTATGAGCTAATTAAAACTTAGTACATCCAAAAATCAATAGATGTATTTAATGAACGAGTGTCAGGAATTCATTCAAACAGTTTGTGACCAGATGAAACAAACACAAAACAAAAAATAAATGAGGTATTAAAGATACTAGGTGCTAGAGTAGAAGGTAAAAGTGGTGAAAATATGAAAACTTTTTTCTTTACTTTCTAAGTCATGAGAATATTCAAAATAATATGAACCTTGAGCCAAAATAATCTCTATCTTAGTAAACTTAGATCATTTTAGTTATATTTTACTAATTGAATATGTGACCCAATAACTAAAGCACACACTGTAAAGTGGATCCATTGGTTAACCCATGTGCCACACCCATCCCTCATCAGACGTGATGCTCTTTACATAAACAGTCAGATATAACAAAGACACAGGAGGAGGGATGTGCTCATAGAAAGTCTCTGACCTGGTAGACCATGACTTTAAAGTTGCGTCTCTTGAGCAGCTCCGCCTCGTTGCTCTCCAGTTTCTTGATCTGGCTCCCTTGCTTTTCCAGCGTGGCCTGGACGGTCTTGACGTTGACGCTCACCTTGCGCACCTTCTCCATCATTTTGTTGACACTGTTGGACGTGGTGCTGTGGCTCTTGGTTAGTTTGGTGAGCTCGCCCTGGATGCTGGTCACGGAGCGCTCCATCTCCTGCTGCCTGCTCTCCAGCCCGCTTTGGGTTTGCTGGATCTGGTCCACCGCCCCAATGATCTTGTCAAGCAAAGACAAAATGGTGGCCCCATTGGCCAGCGGGTCCAGCTTCTCTGCCTCGTCCTTGTCCTCATTGGTGTCCCCCTCAGTGGACAGGTCTTTCTTAGCTGCAGCAAGGACATCGTCTTCATCATCTGAGGGTGGGAGGTTGATCTCATCGTCTGAGATTTCAGTCAGAGCTTGAAGTCCCAGCTGGGCACTTGAGGGATCCAGTTCTAGCACGGCTGCCATTCTGATGGATCTGGAACAACTTTTTTAACTTCGAGATTCTTTTCTTCTTCTTCTCTGGATTTCTGCTCTTTGCCCTTCCTATCAGTACAAACTCATATGTTTCTTTATGGCATGCAGCCGCTGTTCTTCTTCCCTGTGTGTAGTTCCTGGAGGCAGAGCAGTTTGTAAGAGGAGACCAGCAGTGCTAGAGACCACCACCTATGTGTTTGAATGCAGAACAGCCCAGTGTCAAACCACAGCCTACAGGGTATTTTCTCTCCAGTCCCTTTTTCCACTGCACTCCCTCTCTCGTCAAACTCCTCCCTTTTCTCCTCCTGCTCAAACTCCACTCTTCAGCTCTGATTCACTGAACCCCCCCAGGAGAACCACAGATCACCGTGTGGACATGGCTGGAACAGTGAACTTGTATACAAGCTGAGGCAGAGCCATGAGGAATGTTGGGCTTCATCTGTTCCTCTCTCTTCCTCCGGTGCAGTGATCAGAGCCACCAGGGTAACAAACAAACTGTGCAAATGGAAAATGCTGCTGCTGCCGGTAAAGATTGTGTTTCTCACTGCCTCCCACTGTCATGCACCACCAATGAAAGTAATAACTGGATGTATGTCTAAAATCTGGCGTGGAAGAAGTGCCGACTGATCCCAGCACAGATTCTGAGCAGAATGGGCAAGAACTTTATTTACAATGATCACAACTCAAAAATCACCATCATTTGATCACTTTTACAAATATTGTGCTCTTTCACAAGACATACCTCAAGACCTACTCATTTCAGTTTTTTTTTCCCTGGGGTATGTAAGATTGTAATGTAGTCTGTAACTTTTCAAACAATATATATTTTAACATATTTCTTCACTCTGTCACTAGATTGATGTTAGAGAGGTAATCTCTGAAAAAACAAAAAAAAAAATATTGTCCCCTTGCTTCTCCAGGTGGTAAATAAGCATTTCTAAAAAGAAAAAGTGACCCGCCATTTTCCAGCCAATAAAAACAAAGTTTGTAACCAGCCAATAAAAACCGAGCTTGAATTTGAATCAGCCAATAAAAACAGAGCTTGAATTCAAATTTCAACAGACCACAAGGGGGCAGAGCCATATATGGCTCTGAGGGGGAGGGATCAGAATGCTTTGCTTGTTGAAATTTTTTCTAAGTGCTGCTGTTCTACAGAAACTGCAGACTGAACCTTTAAACTGTCAGTTTGCCAAATGTTTCATGAAACAATGGACAGAATTTAACTAAACTTTCTAAAGTAATCAGTGAATATTTATCTACCATATTTTCCGGTGTATAGGTCGCACCTTTTTATGGTTTTTTTCAAGGCCTGCGACCTATACTCAGGTGCGACCTATATATGGCTTGTTATCACTTTCGGTGAAACAAATTTTTAAATCCAGCTCATTTCACAATTACGTTCATTTATTAAGGAAAAGTTCAGCTCAGACACATATTTGCTATAATTTTTATCAAACAAATAATTGTTTTTAAGTGTTAATCTTCTTAAAAGCCTTGCTGTGCGCTCCTGTGGCAGACATTTGCAGCAGAGCTAAACGTAGGTGCGACCTATACACCGGTGCAACCTATCTAGGGATTTTTTCAAATCTATTGGTGATAATTGGACAATGCGATCTATACACTGGTGCGACCTATACACCAGAAAATACGGGTACCTTTGATGAACTTGTGAGTTCAGTCTAAGTCAAAAACAGATAATCAACATTAGCCAACACATTTGTGCTTATAACTCAGTCAGTTTTACAGATATGGAGCTAATATATTTATGTGGTGGTAGCTGAGAGTCATTCACAACATATACTCTGAGCATGAATAAAAAAGTAATACAACTCCATTATCTTTCAACAGAAGATGATCTTAGTCTAAACTGCGACATGAAATGTGGCAGATAATTTTCAGTTTTCTTGATAAAGCCGACCAAAGAAAATAAATTGATTGAAAGTGATTGGCTTCCGTAGTTCCTTCATTTCTGTTGTACTTTGTAGATAACACTTTGAATGTTCTTAGTTTGGACAAAGAGAGAGGACTGATGGGGCTAACTGCTAGTCCAAGCATTAACTAAACAGAAGTGAATTGCTACCATCCTAAAAAGATAGTCTGGTAATTTTTTGAAGAGATGTTGTGTCTAATAGTTAAATATAGTAAACATCAGGCATGAGATCAGTCAGAAAGCTCAGAGAATGGAGAAAAAAACAAAAGTGTGTACTGGCTATGACTAGCCAAAGGAGGGCCTATTTTTTAAATTGTTTTTCAGGTTTATGAAACAAGTATTTCACAAAATGTGCATACAATTGTCATAAAACACTACATGGGTACAGGTGATTGACAAAACATCACTTCACAAATCTCAGACATTCCATCTGAAATTACTCCAATCTCAAAGATTTCACAAATTTGTTCAGAAAAGTTATTTTAATAACTTATCACCATCAATTTTATATTGCACTTATTTTTATATTTCAGAGCTATTTAAATAAAATTTTGCAGCAGTCTCTGTAATATCATATTGTTGCAACTGGAATAATTAGCTTTTTTTTTCCTTGTCCTGTTTGGCATTGTGGCATTGTGGCACATTATTGTCTGAGTGTTGAGGTGATACTCAACAGATTAACTTTCACAAGCAGAACATTATGGCTGGCCTTAATGCTCCACTTAAAACTTTATTAGAATTTGCTTTGGTTTTGTTTAAGATGCAATGGACACGTGGGTGAAAAGACAAAGAAGAAAACAAAGCTAAAAAAGTGAGAGAAGGGTTAAAAGTGAAAGAAGGTGATAGGAGTAGAGGAGAGAGAGAGAGGTATAAAGAGAACACATCAACATCATTGAAGTCTGCCTCTAGACCTGCAGAGAGAAAAAGACAAAACCAAGAAACCACAACAACAAAACAACATATACAGTATAATGATACTTTAACATCATTAGAAAGTATTTTATACTGTACATGGTAATACAAGATGTATTTAGTAGCCACCACAACCCAACTGAGTGTGTATCTGATAAACACCTGAGTCTAAACACCTGTGAGAGCAGCTTGTCACTATAAGATTTCTCCATAAGAATGTTCAATAGTGGATATGAGGACACACAGACCTGTCCCCACAGGACATGATGGTAACACAGGGAGGACCGGAGCCACAGACACACAAGCCGTTTTCGCACTGCACAGCCCTCAACGGCCCGGCC